>JAPYZA010004772.1:0-46620 GCA_030522685.1 Eupelmus azureus | reverse complement strand
CTCGCTCTCGTCATAAACAGGCGTATCCAAAAATAAATCGGCTCAGACTCGCGCTCGCGTTTTACAATCGGAATGTCGTTAAAGTGTCGAATCAAAGTGGTAATTACGGGCCTTAATTTATCCCTGCCTGCATTTATACGACGCCGAGCGCAGGGGAGGAACGAGCGGAACTGGATGAAACTACTTTTAGAAAGGCTGCGCTGCTTGCGGGGCGAGCGCGCGCGCTTAAGCTACTGCTTGGTCTCGCATTACGCCTCTGGACTGCGCTACACACACGCGCTGGCTGGCTGGCTGGCTCGATGAAAATATGGCATTAATTTCCATGCGTTAGGCGAAGTAGTAGCGACCGGCGCGCCGATCGGTCCGTCTCTACATGAGTATGCAATCAAGCGCGAGCGCGCTTGCAATCATCAGTGCCTTTGTCCATGAATAATTAGAAAGAATTGTGGAGGGTGCATTTCTCTCCCTCTCCATCTCGCGGTTACTACAACTACCCGGCTCTCGGTGCCGCCGCTGCTGCCTTGCAATGTGCGCGCCTTTCTCTCTCTCTCACTTGCGCTGACTATTATTTCCCTCGATCCTCTACGGCCGGCGTGTATACGCTAAGTACGTTTTATCGTGCGGGTGCCACATGCTAGGTGTATACATACGCGGGCGCGCTTAATACGAAAGAAATAATGAACGCGGCAGCGCTCTAATTTGAATGATTTATGCGTCGCTTGTAATACGTTCAGACTATTATTATACTGTCAATTACAAGAAAATTTACGCTAATTAATTTTACTTCAACTTTGCTCGGCATTTTATTCCGGGGATATATATTGCAATTGTTCTCGGGAACAAAAGGGATTACATGTGATTACTGCTTTATTATATTTTTGCAAATCAACCGCGCCTCTTTGCGATAGCTTGGATAATGATCTTTTATCAACGCTAACGCACACATATGTCGTATAGATTTTAAGATTGGCAGCTTCGGACCCCTTCCTCTAATTTACTTGTCTCGCATTATACAAATTTCTTACAGTCCCTTCAACTTTGATCCTTACGTAAATATATTTAGACAGTTTAAAGCAATCTTCGACGATCCCCCCTTTCAAAATACCGTCCCACAGTCACGCACCTCGAAATCATCATTCCTCAAGACACACGACGAACCATCAAGCCTCCCAGCTCAGCCATTATCGAAAATCCTGCCTGACGGCGTTCCAGGTCATTACAAGCGCTTCCAACCCGCATGCACACACACACACACACACACACACAGCGAGCCTGAGCCTCCGTGACGGCGCTGGCACAGAGCGCCTCGCGAGGACGTTCGAATTTGCAGCTACAGGCGGCGGGCCTGCGACTAGCTGCTGCTGCTGCCGCGGACAATAATGAACGACCCGACTGTATCGCGACGCAATCTGCACATACTTAACGGGAGGAAAATGCATATTCATGCGGACTCGGTCCGAGAGCTATACGGCCGCGCAACGAGGTGCCGGTGACGCGCGCTTTTTTTCTCTCCTTTCCCTCCTGCGCCCCTGCTTTTTTTCTCTCCCGCACTTTTTTCAATCTCGCGTCTAACGTGCCACACTCGCGCGCACGAGAAATGGGAATTATCATTTTGCGCCAGACAATTCAAGTGGAATCGGCTCGAGTTTTTTAAATGCCCCGCGTACCCCTGGCTCGAGCATGAGTAATTGCCAGAGTGAGCGAATTTATGCTTGGTAAACGAACGCTCGCATGCTTTGGATTACGTGCGAATTAAAATGCCGCCAGTTGTGCGCTCTCGTTTGCGGCTGTTTGGTTAGAGTAGATTGATTGGCGAGCGGTTTTATTATTTAGCGATAGATAATGTAAGAGGTTTTAGCGCATTGACTTAATGTGCAGGAAAGCTATAAATATACTGTTGCTTATTTTGGAATAAAAATATGTGATTTAAAGGTATATCGTGTCTTTCGATTTAATTATATTAAAAATAAAACTTGTCAATCTTGAAACAAAATGCATTTAAATTTTAAAATACATAATTGAAAGCTTGTAGTGTCATACCGCACACTGACATAATTTATTCGATCGACGGATTTCCAACTCAGTAACAATAAATAATTAACTTCTGAATCCGTCCACCCGATGTAGGTTAAACAAAAATACACCATCCCCAACCGCAAAAAGCATCACGGCTAACGAAGCCCCAGTTCAATATTTAATATCCCCATAATAAACCATTAGCTAGCATCTTCGCCTTTACACGAACGCAACCTCGTCTTATAAATAATCCCAACTTAACTTTCCGCGGGCTCGGCTTTACAATACGAGCAACGTATATACACCCAGCACGCAGAGCAGATTTAATTGGTCGTCTGGAGGCGCCCGGTGAGCTGTCGCGCGCTCTCGGAAGAAAGAGACGCGCTCGTCGGGTCGCCAGAAATAGTAGTACGTCCGCTAGCGAGCCGGCTTTCTCTCTCGACGCGACGACCGAGAGGTAAGTTTGCGCTCGTCGCGGCCAAGTTCAAGTCGTTCGAATAAGACGTAAGCGCTGACTTTATATACAGCTACGTAGCGTCACGCGGCCCAACGTCTACGTGGGCCACGTGCTGCTCTAGATATGCGGTATTGTATATATATGGGGTTTCTGACGTTGGATTGTGTGAGTGGCGTTTGACAAGTAATTAAGCGGGTGCTGGTTTTTGTGCAGAGTTGGTGTAGTTTAAGCGAGTGTCTTTTATAAGTGAGCAGAAAAACGATGCAAACATTGCGTAATGAAACTACGAGGCGCGGCTTGAGCGCGAAGGTTTTTACAATTGCCATTGATCAATGAAAGCTTTATTCGGATTCTTATCTGTTTTTACAATCGGAGGAAGCTCGGAGTAGTTATTACCTCTTGAATTGCATTATGATGTCACGATACCGTGCGAATGGATATTATGCAGTGTCATGCGTAATTATCTCGTAATTACGATATTAGCTTATCGTTTTATTTCAATGTTGAAAACATCAAAAATATATCTATAATGAATGAAAATTTCACTCGAATCTCCATGAAATAATAAAGGAAGGAGAATGTTTATGCTGATTGTTGTCTGTTCCGAATAAATCCTGTAAAAAGCCCGATTAGATCTTTCTTATCCTTAATGAACTAAACACATTTACTTAGGAGAACGGTTCGTTTTCTACACGATAGTAATTAGAGGGTGCATACAATGTAACTAATTACAGCAATAAGCTATCGCTCGCCGAGAAATAATCAGCAGCAATGACCGAGTGAAACCCTAACGAATCGCGCAATGACTGTGAATAATTTACCTATACACTCTCGTCTGCGCGAGCGCGCAAGTCTATATGTGTACGTGTGCTCGCGAGTTAGTCAGGGGCGTTTATATTCTTAGTACAAAGATACATTTGTTGCGCCGGTAATCACAATAATTTAGCCGCGTGCGCGCTCATGTATTTCCCTCGATATAGCCGGCCAAAGTAATTCCCTCGGATTATCATCCGCGTCGCGCTCCGCAGTCACAGCGAGAGAGCGGGCAGCCAAAAAGGAAAAAAAAGAATAAAAAAAACACAGAGCCCGAGCGCGCGAGGGCGTACAAAAAAGCCGGGCATTAAACTAATTTTGCCAGTTGATTACACAAGAGAAATTTAAAACTCGGCATTATTCAAAAGAATCACGTTAATAGAACTTAATTTATATTGCGAAGGCGTACAACTTCGTGTCTATTGATTTTTGCCGTCCCTTGTAATTATCTACATGCAGAGCACATAAGCGCCGAGAGTTGCGCGGCCGTGTGTATACCACTATAGAGCCCAAGCGCGCTCGTACACGCACATATATAAGCGCGCGCGCGCGTGTGTTTGTATATATATAGCAGCGAGCGGAGTAGCGAGCAATTCTGTGACGTGGCGCGGCCGTGCGCGCACGTGTGTTAATTCTCCGTCTAGACAAATCCACGCGCTCCGCGGCGAAAGCGGTCAACGTACGTATATAGCGCAAGAGCATGTATATATACCTATGCCGGAGCTCTATACTCGCTTACGAGCTCGGAGCTCGCGCGCGCGAGGCGTGTAGCGTTACAATGAGGGGCTCATTACAGCTCTAATTCCAAAGTTTTACCCTCGCCCCCGAGAGCTGGCTCCTTCATCATTAGAAGGGCCGCCCTCGCTCTCTCTCTCTTACTCCCGCTCTCTCGCTTTGACAACGGAGCGAGCGAAGCCCCTTTCGGCTTTCTCCTTACCTTTTATACAGGCGCGCTGCTCCCCCTCTGGCCACTGCTAATCCAAGCCCTTATTTTTCGCCTCGTCCTTAGCGTATATATACACTTTGGCCCGAGTCGTAAAAAACTGCTTTTAAATGCGCTTCCTTGGCAGCGATCCGGCGCGATTGCAGGAGAAGGAGAGAGGAGAGAGAGCGAAAAATATAATCGCGCCTGACTCGTGCGCTCGCGCGCTCTGGGCGAGAGTGTTGGGTTACTGCATAATAGGCCGAGCGGGCAGATTTGTCGCCGTTTACACACCGGCTGAGTAGTGTGTAGATCGAGGGGTGAATAATGTAGGAGCGCGCTTGATGCAGAGCTGATAAGTAGCTTTATGATTAGCGAGGATCATTTTTTTTTCCTTAGAGCCTGCCGAAGAAATTATTAATGTATTCAATAGCAATTACGTTAAGAACTTTATCCTTTTTAATTGGACGCTTTTTCTTCATAAAGTATGCATCGCGCGATTACGTTCTATTCTCATAGGGAAAAATACGCGTGTAAGAAAAATATTTTCAACTCTCATTAAACATCTTCCCGGTAAGAAATAATCTTCTTTATAGGCCGATATTAACTCGGACGCGTCCGCATTGTCGCAGCAGTCCGGCGAATGGCTCGCAAAAAAGAAGCCGCGCCGCGGCGGGCTCTTTTGTTTCGCGTCCCGAGCGCGTGCGTTTCTTTCTCTCCTCTTTTTGTTTTAATGAGTGCCAGCGAGCGAACGAACGCCGTTCGGAAATCTGTCGTTCGCGCCGGGCGCTCTCGCGCAAAAAAGAATCCGAAAAAAGGTCTCGTCCGCAGAGAGGCGCGTGCAGCGGGGGCAAACAAAACCCGCGCGGTCCGCGCGTGTATAAAAAGCTGCGCTCGCCTCGGCCCCCGATGCGGCTGCATTATTATTATCATTATTATTATTGTTTCTCGCGCCTGGCACGCGAAGTTGAGTTATTAAGAGCGGCGAGCTAAATTTCCAGCTCTGATAATATTTTTGATTCGTGCCGTGTGTATATCTCCGCGCGCTATTACTAAATCATTTACATGAAATTGCCGACCGCGCGGCTCCCTTTTTTACTGCACGAAAGAGCTTAGTTACAATTTTCGGGATCGCGCCCGATGGACGCTGGGTAATGAACTTTTTTGCTTTAAACGATTTATGCACGGCTGAGTGACTTTTGCAGTCTGTAAATTATACTCGCCGCACTGATTGAATTGCAAATATAAATCCGAAATTCCGTATTAATCCAATTTTTAGTTTACCGAATTTCCGTATTTCCGGATGACCGAATTTTCCCGCGAATTCGAGGGAATTTCATTCGCAAACTTCTGACTTTGAGAGATTTGATTAAAAAAAAAAAAGGCTCGCGTCCTCCTAATCGTAGAAAGTGATGCAAAAACAATCACGTAAGCAGCTCGCGTCTCCTGGCATGGCCAAACGCAGCTAGATTGACTGAGGACGCGCGCGGCAATTTGAAATTTCCAGCGCGTGCACGAGAGCGCGCGGGGGCATTTCGACATTTAATCAAATGTTAATTTTCGTGCAAATATAAAAAAAATCCACTCGTCCGAAAGAGTGGGGAGGGGTGAGCGAGCGAGAGGGTGGGAGGGGGGGGGGGCGAAGAGCGAGAGGGAGAGAGAAAGAAAGCGCGCGGATTCGCTGGAAATTGATTCCGACGATTGTATGAAGCCAAACAATCCTTTTGTCTAGCTGATTGGAAAAAATCCCAGCTCTCTCGCTGGCGCGTCTCCGCCCATCCAAAATCCGTGCGTTCCACACACGGACACGGGCGTACAAAGTCGCGCGCATATCTACGTAAACGCAGGCATAGGGATCCTACCGGACGCGAGAATGAGAGGGAATGAGGGAGAGAGAGAGAGAGAGAGAGAAAGAGAGAAAGAGAGAAAACGAGAGAAAGAGAAAGAAGCGGAACGAGAGCGAACAGAGAGACGAATCGAAACGAACGGCCCCGGCCCGTTCGATTCGGTCGCGCTGCTCGTATAAATCAGCTGTGCTTATCGGCCTTTCATCATGCCGGAGGTGAACTCATTTCATTCTCTCTAAATACGAACTTTTTTCGGCGCGCAAAAACCTATTTCGATTAAAATGGCGCTCGGCCGCGGCTCCGCTGCTGCGCTCCCCTTGCGCTTGCATTCTCCAGCCAAGCTGGATTATAAAAGCTTGACCAGCTCCCTACTCCCATTCTTCTTCTCGACACTCGCCCCCCCCCCCTCCCCTTATATATACATCCGTGTCCCTCTCTCTCGGTTGCGCGATCGCACTTCTGATCTCGCTTCCAGCACCGTCTTCGTCTTGCTCGTTTTCGATCAGCTCGAGCGCATCAATCGCACGTGTTGCTGCTATGCAAGCGCGGGGAGGGCCGAATAACGTATAGGACACAGGCGTTCTCCTGTAAGCGCTGTCTGCTCGGTTCTGCGCTTGCCGATACGCTCTTGTTATGTGTTTCGACGTGTAATGCTTTATCGACTTGCTATTTGCTTCTTGGTTATGCTGTTTCTGCTGTCCGGCTGAGGCGAGCTATGGAAAATGGAAGATGCGTCTGGATTACGAATGGGAAAAAGTGTCCTGGAAATTGATTATTGCTGTCTTGCTGGAATTAGATCTCGCGTTTGGGCTGGCTGTGGTGACTTTGATTTATTATTTTGAAAATGAAAAATGTTGTGACAGTTTTGTCACAAAGAATGTTAGCGGATCTGCTTAGTTATTCTTCAATTATTTTTAATCGGTAATTAATATTTTCCACTTTTCATAATTATGGTCGTTACTTAGTACATGAGTAATTGTATTATTCCTTTATTCTGAAGAAAGGCAAATTTAATAAACTTAATCTTGGTTCAACAGGAATTTCTTTTGTAAAAAAATGTTTAAATTTTGTACAACTTAGGAGATAGATATGGTACTTTTGATGCAACGAAAACAGTCGAAGTCAAAGTTTGAAAAGTTGGCGCTGCGCAGTTTTAACTATTCAAAAGTTGACTTTTCAGCAGTTTCGTCGACGGAGAGGGAAGAGGGGAAGAAAGAGAAGGAGTGAAGGCTCTCCTGATGTAATTTTACGTTAACACGGTATGAATTATGCGAATGAGGATAGGAATACCTTGAAAAGGAGGAAGTAGAGAGAAAGAGAGGGAAGGAGAGGAGAGTAGATAGGTAGAGAGAGGGAGACAGAGACAAGCTGTTATTGCTAACGAATCGACATGACGTTAAGGCTCCGTGCAGTATTACTAACGAAATTAGTGTGCATTACTGATCGTACCTGCGCGATTAATTGGCAGTCTCTACGCCGCCCGTCGTTCTCTCCCGGAACAAATGAACTTGTGCCGTCGTTGATTACCAGGGGCATCAATCTCGTCGCGCCCGCGCGCGCATCTCGTATTCGCTCGTCCTCGGTCCCCGGAAAAAAAGGACGTTTACTCCAGAGAGTCGAAATACATCTCTCTCTCTCTCTCTATCGTTCTCTCTTCGCGCAAAATGTACTGTAAAGGCACTCGTCAACTATAGAGACTCATTCGATTTATTATTTTTATTGTTCGCCTTTTTTAGTTTGTCCTCGTTAATTTTATCCTTTAACAATCATTAATTTGAAAAAGTAAATTTCCTTAATAGCCTCCAATATTTTTCGTCTTTACAAGCTTTTTAAAAAAATGTCCACGTTAAATTTGCTGCATATCAATTAAAATTTACTTCCAACTATGGTCAGTCCCGCGGCTACTTAGAATTACAAACGAAAAAGCGGCATTTCCCATGGTAAATGATTACGGAGTTCGATTAAACCGAAAAGACGTTACGTGCAGAGAGCTCGCTCGGCAGCGCTCGGGCGCGAAGCGAGAGAAAAAGGAGCGCGAGGAAGAAAAGCATAAAAATACGCTCGCGGGGAATCGCCTTGTAATGCCACCCCCTTCTCCCTTTCTCTCTCGCTCTCTTAGCCGTATATAGCGCACGATCCCGTGTATTAAAGCTCGCACGCGTCACGCCGAACCAATTTCTCGCGAGAATATCATTATAAAATGCCGAGTCACGAAACCGGCCGCCGGACTTGGTCGTCCTATTAAAATATTAAAACACCTCTCGGCCCCGTCCGAGTCCGCGCGGCGGCGGCTCGGGGTGTGAAAAAAAATAAATCTACCTTGTCATGCACAGCTCTCCCTTCTACCTTTCTCGCGCCTCGTTGTCTCCCGCTTCTTGCCCGTTTGGACGTGCTGCGCTAGCGATGATTGCGACTCGAGCTGCTCTCTGCCGCGGCTGGCTTTCCTGCGCATGACGATTATTTCGGATTTCTTCGTGGAAATATGTTTTGTATGCGCTGTGTCGAGGGAAATAATTATTTTGATTTTTTTTTTGTTTTCGATCTTTTGTTTGGCTAAGGGATATTATATATATACCTTGTAATCTGGGTGAAATAATTGGAATCAATATCTGATTATATTGAATTCGAGCATTAAAATGAGTTTCGACTCATTAAAAAATACGGGCGATTTTCTTTGAAATGGAAAAATCATTGATATAAAATTAATAAATTTAATTGAAGCGTTTACATGTGCTCGTGAAAGCCCGATGGAATTTAAGGGGATAACCTCATTAAGTCCGTAAAAAGAGCTACTTAAACAATGGCAACAAAGAACTCGACTTTAAAAATTAATTACGAGCCCCGGCAAGTACAATTAAAAAACATTGGTTTAACGCGTTACTCGCCGCCGAATTCACTTTGCCCAACTTAAAAACGTCAAACGAGCAAATAACTCGAAACGCGCGGCTCGACGCGCCGGACACCTTCCTCTCTGCCTGCGCAAATTTCATAATATAATTTTAATTACACGCCGGGTGATAATACTTTCTACGAATTCCCCCGAGTTTTTGCGCCCGGCAACACAGGGGGGGCATCGCGAGCAAAAGATTCGCTTGACTTTTTGCCTGGGCGCAGAATTCGCGCTTGTTCGTGTTAAAAAAAAGGAGCTAGAGGGGGGAGGGCGGCAGAGAGGAGGCGGCGGTGGCAGCAGCCTGCCGCTCGAAGCCATCGTCGTCGCCGCTGCTTCCATGCTATTTCAACCTGGCTGGACTTGTCCGGCCGCTCATCAGTCAGAGTCATTACTGGGATAATTAATTACATTTGCCCCTCGTCTCCTCATTCGCCAACGTGCCTCGTTCCTCGTTCTCTCTCTCTCTCCTACTTTGCCCCTCGTTCCCTCGACTCTGCTGGCGTCACCCCGACCTGCTGCTGCTCTGTCTCTCTATACTCCGCTCTAGCTGTCTCTTTCTCTCGGCGAACGAATCAATGGAAAAATATAGGATTAGTTCGGTACATTGCTGTATATAGGAGCGGAATCGAGAGCTAGCCGCGCGCGAGCGCCTCGTTCGTCGTCCAATGTTGTCCGACAGAGCCGAGAGAGTAGGGACGAAAAAAAACGAGTTACCGAGTGAGAGAGAGAAAGCGAGAGGAGGGAATTTCGCGTAGACGGAAATTGTTTCAGTTTTACATTTTACGTGATAAAGCTCGGCCGAGGCGAGGGCTGCGAGCGAGCGAGCGAGAATTAATACGGAAAATGAGAAGCGAGGCTCGAGCCCTGCGTCCTCCCCCGCGAGCTATAAGGACATTTTTAATTAGTTGACAAATTTTGCGGAGTTGCGGCTTTAAACTCGTCTTGGAATCGTTTACATTTTTCTCGCGCTCCTGCTATTATTAATGTTTGTTGCCAACGACTTTTATGATTGAGAGCCTGTTTTTTTTTTTAAATTATTTATTGTTATGAATAAGGCGGCTCGAAAGTTTCGAATTTATTATACATACGGCCTGGAAAAGTTATTTTTATCAATCTACGAGCTATGGCGCTTGTAACGGCATGTTTAACGCAATTATGTAACTTTTTCATTAATTTTAATGTGCCTTAAAAATGTGTATCAGCAAAATTATTTTTAGCACTGTAATTAAATTTTTAAATTAAAAGTATCGTTTCGTTAAGTTGAGTTTTAATTAAAAAGTAAAGCGTCATAACGTAAATTTTATACCTTTTACCGAATCGTTTATAACAATAAGTTTTGCATAACGCGAACTTAAACAATTATTGCGTATAATTCCTTCATTTTTCTGGCATAAAATAATTACGGAAACAGAGTAAGTCTTTGTAGAGAACAATTATACGCGCGAAATTGAATTCTCAAAAAGTCTTATGTGCTATGCTCATTTCCTTGCTCATTAGGAACAGCGGGAAAAGTAGTCGCAGATATTGTTACTAATTACTGAACGCAAAGCTCCGAGATGAAACCATTACCTCAAAAAAATGTTTTCGTCTCTTATTCCGTCTCATTTTACTTTCCATTCTCTCTATACACATATTTCGCCAAGAAACGCATTTAAATAAGTTAGTGTGCTACGTAAATGTTTACACAAATAAATAATATATTTGGGCAATAAGTTTTAACAAATATTTTTTATCATAATTGACTCTTGATAATTAATATCGACAAATCAGATAATTATATATTAAGATAAATCTGGTCGGTTTCTACTCACACAGTGAATTTTTTTTATCAAAAGAAGATTTTATCAATCAACTTTTTAAAAGTTACAAGTATTTTCAATTAGGATTAACGAAATTAGACAGCGATTCTGTAAACAGCTTGAATGTCACTTGAAACAAAAATAATATACCGAAGTTTCACAAATAACCAAATAATATTTTAAAATAATATTGAATTTTCATCAATCTTATAAAAGATATCGGAGTTTTTAAAACAACAGCCTCCAACAAAAAGTAAAAAAATCATAACGTTATCTTTTTCTTTTAATTCCCCGGTGATTATTCAGAAAATCGGTCTTTATAAATAATACCGATTGATCGGCAAAGCAGAACAAGGAAACCGGGCGTTCGAACAAAAAAATGAAGCGAGCGTTTGTGGCTCATGCAAATACATTTAGAAATCTGGCTATAAAAATAGGGTAAAATCCGCGGGCGCTCGCGCTCACGCAGCGTGTAACGTAAATAAGGCTAAAAGGTTTTGCGCGCGACTGGCAGGCGGCGCAGAGCAGCCTCGCCGGCCCGCTCTCCAAATAAAACAAGGGAAATTATGAAAACAGCGTCAATCTCCTTTAGCCTCAGACGTCCTGAATTCGCTCCGAGCATTTTTCGATCTTTCGCAATCGAGGCTCGAAAAATAAAAAGCCCTCGGCGCGTGTGACAGCGCGAATGAAAAAAAAGTCGACGGTATCTTTTATCGGGGTATATAATATTTTATCAGAGCCGATGTACACAGAGAGGGAGGCGCGCGCATATTATATCTACGCTTTGACGAAATACAGAGGCTCGTCGATCGAGCGTCTCTCTTTACGCGCGCGCGACGTGCGTGTGCCTCTTCGTTATGTGTGCAGCGCCGTCTCTTTTGCTCTTTGCAGCTACTCGTCGCGGCAGCTGTGTATAGACTTCCTCTAAATCTCTCGTATACACGTCACACACACGCGCGCCCGCCTGCACTCGCGTATATGCATATACGCCCAATCTCGCCGGTAGCGGCCGGGCGGCCGGGCGAGTATCGATGCTCAATCACATTTGTGATGCATTTTTTTTCATAAAGCTGGATTATAATTGCATCGCGATTGCGAGAGAACGCGAGAGTGAGAGGGAGAGGGAGAGAGAGAGAGAGCGGGTCGCGCGCGAGCTCGCTGAAAAAATGAAGTTCCGCGCCGACGCGGCGAGCGAGCGAGAGAGACAGAGAAAGGAAACAAGAGACGAAGGGTGAGAGATAGATAGAGAGGGGGGATGGAAAAACTGATGAGGTTTCGAGCCGCTTGATTGGTAGGTACGTGCCTACTCCATCACAAATCTCTATTTCTCTTTTTTTTTCGTCATTTTGCCTCTCTCTCTCTCTCGCTTACACTGCACCCTCTCTTTCTTTATTCGTTGTTATCGCAAATACGGAATCATTCCGGAAATCCAGTTCGACCAATCAACACAATGGAATAAATGTGGAAAAAATGAGCGAATCAAAAACGAGAGCGCATTATAAAGTGAAAACGGGCATCGACAGTCGACCGAACCCTCTCCAGAGAAAGAGAGAGATGAGACATGGAAGGAACGAGAGAGCGAGAGCATGAGACGGCTGTGTGTACGTGTTGAACAAAAGGTAGGAGAAAAAAATTGCCGATTGTTCTCACGGATTCGGCGAGTAGTACGAAAATTATTTATATCTTCGGGTAATACATTGAAATTGTAATATTACACCCTATTATGATGAGCTGAATTGTAGCGGGAAAATCGGTATGCATCAGCTTAAAATTGAGGGCTTTTTTCCACGACGCACGAGCGGCAATCCATATTTTTTGGGCTTCATTTCCATTGATGCGCGCGAATCGAATTCAATTGCATTTATAATAATATTCTAAATAAAATCCTACCGTGAATTATTACTTTCATTTTTTTTCCATTGCGAATAAAAAAGGTTGATAATTTCAATTAAAATATCTTATCTGACGAATTATTAAAAGCATTTCCTTCATATAAATATTTATTTTTTTATTTATTGTTAAAAATTTTGGTAGCATCAGCAAATCGTACGATTTCATTAAAAACAAAGTAAGTTTATAATGTTTAATGAAAAATGTATGTATCTGCAATTTTTTAAATTCTTCAGAATATCAATATAACGCGCGCGGCAGCGATATAATTAATTTTTATATTTTGCTTGGCAGCGCAATCGACAAATATTTTCTCCTCCCTTTTTTTAAACGAATCACCAGCGTCAAAAAAGTGAGCATAATGGCACGGCTGGAAGTTAATTTTTGTAATGAGTGCCTCTTGTAAAAAAAAAAAAAAAAAAAAAAAAAAAAATCGAGCGAAAAATTTGGCGCATGAAAGTCGATAATAAAGCTTTTGTCAGCGTGTTACACGAGAGAATTGCGAGCATATGAGCGCACGAGCAAGAGGGAGATAGTCATAGAGAGGGAGAGAGAAAAATCGAGAGCCTGATTTCTCCTGATGGAATAAAAGTCCAAATTAGAACATTTGACGCGGAAAAATTCGCGCGTCCGACACGTTAATTCGACGTCAATAAAGCCTCTCGCGCCTGCCCCCTCCGAAACAAAAAGGAAATAAATAATTTGTCCAAATTTGGGGACTAGCTTTGAAGGCTCGCCCCGGTCTGGCCGAACGTACGGCGCCGCGCCCAAAAATTCCGCAAATCGGCCTTTTCGGCTTAAAATTACTCGCAGCCTCTCCCGGCCGCGCGCTCGCAGCGGGGACAGCGAGTGAACGAGGGAAAAAAAAGTGCGCGAGAGGGCGAGAAAAAAAAGCGAGTGTCCGAGGGGGTGGCTCGGCCGAGTGGGGGAGGGGGGGGGTGGTTGTCGGGCGGGTTCCGAGAGGGATGACAGGGTGGAGCAGGCAGGAGAGAGGAGCAAGGGGCTGCATGTGCGGCCCGAAAAAAATCCATACAATCCGATCGCGCAACAATGTATTCGTGCGAATGCGCGATTGTCCGTGCGCGCGCTCCTGGCCTCCCCCGCATACCAACACAGACGCGCATAACGCGTTACACAAGTAAGCCAGATTCCCCGAGCCGGCGCGTGATAAATACAAAAATATTTCACCCCTGATTTCCCGTCTTTTTCTGTCTCTCCTATTTTTTTTTCGCTGCTGCCCGCGCGCCCGTCGATTTCGCGTTGTCGGACCAGCAGCAGCAGCAGCAGCCCTCGATGTGCATGCGATATCGCCGCTGTCGTTTAAACGCACACAGTGATGCGAAAAAAAGCGCGGCGCATAGGAAAGAGAGATAGAGAGTGGGTGGGAGAGGGAAAAAAAGAAATGGAGAAACCCTTGTCGAGCAATGATTCTGCATTAAACTCGGTACGCTGCGTGGATTAACAACGAGCCGACGTCGATGTATTATTGGGGGGTGGTGGTGGGGCTGGCGTGGAAGCTTTGTCTTCGGGATGGCTTCTGTGTGCAAGCCTTCGGGCGTATGCGCATCCCCGAGAGCCGAGCTGCACTGCCTAGTAATTGCCGCGC
The DNA here is from genome assembly GCA_030522685.1 of Eupelmus azureus. Classification (NCBI taxonomy): domain Eukaryota; kingdom Metazoa; phylum Arthropoda; class Insecta; order Hymenoptera; family Eupelmidae; genus Eupelmus; species Eupelmus azureus. Next base: position 32,380 of record JAPYZA010004772.1, on the reverse strand, counting down.
TCTCGATTCATAACGATTTCACGTCGTTGTCTTTCACAAAACGTCCGTAGATGTCATTAAAGCGGACGCCGGCAAAAGAATGTTACGATCCGCTCCTCATTCATTTTTTCTTCTCTTTCTCTCTCTCTCTCTCTTCCCCTCTCCCTATATCTGTTTTACCGGTGTCACGCGCCGTGTTGACTTCTGTTTTGAACCTGTGTGCGCGTATATAATAACAAAACCTGTCGTCGGGTTTTGCCCCGCGCTTATCGCCAACCGATCGGCCAAATCAAAGCTCGAGTATACAGACACGCACACCTACAATGCGTATTGTAATATTGATTTTATCATATAATAAAATATACTCGCGCTTTGTTTATCCAGCCTGACCGCTCTTCGTTTTTTTTTTGTCGCTGGTAGCGGTGTTTCATATTAATCAGCGAATATACAATTAACGTCACGAGTTGTAATGAAAAATTATCTATGTTACAAAAACGGGCTTCTTCGAAAGGTATCAGAAATCATTTTAATGGCTTTTATAAAAACGAATTTTCAAATTACAATTCCGATAATGCGCAATCCAGATTTTCATTTCTAGTCTATTATCACACATCCGTGAGAACATTCCCGTTAATTCACATGCAGCTGAAAATCAATCAGGATACTTATTAATGAGAATATGCTCAAGTTGCGTAATTCTAATCAAAGAGAAGAATAGCACTCGCGGCCAGAAGAAAAAGCAAAAAGCCCTGAAACCATCGATCGTTTAATGAAATCGATAAGCAAAACAAAGCCGTTCGATTATCAAGCACAGCGGTGCGTTTATATTTCTTCCGAACACAATCGCGGCGCTCGTCGCGGCCGACGGGCACCGCGCCTACTAAAAAAAAAAACGCCGACTCTCCAGCCTTTTGAATTTTCCATTCCACAGCTCGAAAGGCCACCCTTTGCGCGTCCCAGCTATTCTCCCCGGCACTCTCTTTTTTTTCATCCCAGCCAAATTTAAAATATACGCAGCCACGCGGGAAGACAGGTCGCGTCTGGTCAGATCGCGCGCGCCGGATAAATAAATAGGGGTCCGCCATTATCTGGAGAGAGAGAGAGAGAGAGAGAGAGAGTACCAACCCCTCACAGCAGAGCCAATGGCTCAATGGAATTCATAACGTTTGCGAGTGAAAAAAAGCCGCGTGTGTGAGAGAGTGGACATACACAAAACGCGAGAGCGGAGAGCGGGGGGTGGAGAGGGCCGCATCGGGACATTACTCATGCCTCGGCGCAATTTTTACCTCCGAAATAAATCATCATTATTGCGGCTGGAGGGATGCGATGCGCATTACCGCGCTCGCAAGAGAGACAGAGAGAGCGAGAAAGGGAGAGAGGTAGACCGGGGTAGATTATCGTAGGCGGTGTGCGCGCGACGCGGATATGTGGAGGAGCGAGTCTCTCCCTCCCGACTCTGCGCCAGAATGTAATGACGAAACGACCAACACATATACGAGGACTGGATCTTCGTTATACGAGCGTGAGGCTATGTTGTGTACGGGTAGTTGAGGATTTTCTGCGATGTATACCCGTGCGTTATTGATGAGGCCTGCGCGCTGACAGACTTAGCCCCGAGATTGTTTGACTGCTTTTAGTTAATTAAGTTTTGTAAACTTTGTAAATATGCGCTGTGCGCTGTGGGCTAGTCATCCGTACATTAATTAACCAGTTCGATTTTTAATGTCGAGATTATTTCAAACGATAAGTAATTTAAAATTAACGACTTTTTCTGCACGAGCAGCGAGTAGCGCTGTATTATTAAAGGCAAAATTAATGAATAAAAAAACTTCATTAAATTTTTAATAAGCCCATAATAGCGGGAAGAATCGATGTGGCAAGTCATTCGTAGAATTTCTTTTCACGTCTCCCATTGAAAAATTTGTAGTGGTAAAAGGTTTTAATTACCCGCGGCCCCAAAAGCCGGTTAGCCGAGCGCGCGCGAGCTCTCGCTCTCGAAAAAAGAAATTAATCAAAGATACGCTTTTGAATTACACGAAACGCTCCTTATCTAACATATAAATCAATTCTCACTATTAATCTACGTCTGTAATTCGAGCTGCCCCCCCCCTCCCCTCACCACCACCCATCAGGCATCTACACGGTATTGGCCTATGTTTCATCATTGTGAAACTCATCCTTATCACAATACCAATCATTCACAAGCGGCATCCTCATAATACAACTTCTCTCTCGCTCGACCTTCTCCGCAAATTCCTTTCCCCGTCTGCTTGCGCATATAATTAACGTTCATTAATCGGGCTGCTCTCTTTGTTCTTCTGTCCACGCTGTTTCGAATTCCAAAAATCATAATTCATGCGAAATCATCAACGGCAGAGAGCGAGAAGGGGTGGCGGGGATAGGGTCGTCGTCGTCGTCGCCAAGCGGGGGGCCCTCGCTGTGCCGAGCATTTCTTATTAAGAGACAGATAATTAATTATGGACTGGACACGATGTGGTACCACCACGATATTATCGACGCAAGTATATATATAGAGAGAGGGAGAAAGAGAAAGAGAATGAGAGGGCGAGAGAGTACGGCGGGCAGGCGGCCGCGCGGGTGTTGAGTCGATGTTTGCCAGCTGATTGATGATGTAACATCATCCCGCAGTGCTCTCTCCGTCTCTCTCTGTTCCTCTCTCTCTTTCGCGCCGTTCGCCGCTCTCATGCACTCTCGCTCTTTGCACTGATGTGGTGTGTACGCATTGACCGCTTCGCAGGCTGTACCTAGTGGCGCGCGAGAATAATGCACGCGCCTGCTCCTATAGCCCTCCTAGCACACATCCTACGTCCTTTCGCTTCCTCTGCATCCAGCTGCACATTCCGAACGGCTTAAACTAAAATATAGAGCAGGATGAATTCGGTTTTTATTCCTGTGTGATTGTCAATTACTTAACGATTACTAATGGTGATACTTTTTATGTAAATATTGTAATATGGTTTTTGGAGTCTAAAAATAAAAGCAAAATTATCAAGGGTAATATTTATTGTACCAGAGTTACTCTTTCAAGTAGCACCAATCATATCTTTTTTATGTAAATAATAATATAGGAGGACATTGGAAAAAAATTTTTGTAAATGTAACGATTATTTTATTCATTAAGTCATGGTGCCGCAAGGCTTAATAACTTGACCAACTATTTATTATATCCCAAAACTCAAAATTGAATAAGCTACCACAAATAAAAGAACAAAGGTAAGAAGGGTAGCAATCGAAGCATCCTTGCACGCAAACGGCTCGCAAGTGCGCCGGCAGCAGCAAGTGCCGTGCAGTCATCGTCCGACTTTCTCTGGGCTCGGTGCTGGTATCGCGCTTGAATAGCCGCGCGATTACCAGGCGAATCTCGTGAGAAAATCTGATGAGGTTCCCGAGGTGCGGAGGTGCAAAAAGCCCGAGAGCCTCTTTTTAGCCTGTAAAGGAGAAAAAGGAGCGAGAATGATTGCAAAGTTATAAATGCGGCTCGTTTATTGAATGCATAAATGAAATCGAGGCGCGCGCGTGTATAAACACGAGGATGAATGAATGAATGCGTTGTTTACGCGCGATGCGCGCGTTTCCTTATTCTTCTTCTGTCTTTTTAAAATCGTGGCTTATCTTTTCTTTCTTTGTTGCAGGTAAGCGATGCTAATCGATGCAGTGTTCAGCTACTCGCCGGGCTTTCCCGATCATTTTCATGGGTAATGTACTGCCTCTGAGATATCCGCTTCATTTGGAAATAAACGCGCCCGTTTCTTCGCGCGCATTAATTTACCGATCGGAATGATAAATCTCGCGGATTATTAGATCGAGCACATCAATCCGGGATGCGAGCGTAAACATTCCAGCGAGGCTTACGAGCCTTCCATGTTTTATTTATCAGAGTTTCGATACTTAAAATTGATTGATTCAAATTAGTCGGCGTCGATCTAGATTTCATCAGGCAAAAACTATCCTTTCCTGAATGAATAAAAAGTTTAGATTTATTCAAATGAGGAAAAAGATGCTCGATCGCAGCCGGCAGAAGAGGAGAACTGCTTAGGCGGCGAAAAATCGTTGGGAGCGCTTTACGAGAGTATAATCAGGCCTGAAATCGAAAGGTAACGCGCCGGCAGACGGAGCTAAAAGAAAGAAAAAGAAGGAGTCGAAGGAGAGAGAGAGAGAGATAGAGTGGGAGAGTAGAGCGGTGATGAGCATCGCCGTGGGGCTCATCGAAGCGTCATAATGAAAGTGGCAATTTAAAGCCCCCGCGCACAAAAGGAATCGCTTTTTTGCACGATAACTTGACGCTCTCTCGGCGCATATAGGCGCACTTGGTGTCTGGGCCGGGGGTGATTGGAGTTGTACGTTCATTACCGAAGTTAACCAGATTCTCCTGACCTATGAAGTAGCAGAGAGCGCGAGTCAGCGCGAATCCATCGAGTATTAGTAATTGTGAAGCGACGATCGATCTTGATCGAGATGCTCATTTCCTGTGTTGCCGCGCTCTCGCCCCTCTCTCTCTCCCTCGCGATATCGCGATATGAGCAAGCGAGAAAGGAAGAGCGCTAAAGAGCTGAGGGGGGAGGGAGCCCAATGCGCAGACTATAACAGAGGGAGAGCTCGCCGATGCAAATATGAAAGCGCCGGTTATATCGTGCGCGCGCGCGCGTTCGTATTATGAAGCTGCTCTGTGTACGTGAGCATGAGAGAGAGAGAGAGAGAGAGAGAAACGGCGCGACTGGCCGGCACATCATTAACGTGATTAATGTTGAAATAAATCAGCTGGTTCCAATCGCTAGTCGATAAATCCAATAATTGCGGGATAATCATAAGTAAATAGGCGGGATCGACGTCGATAACGGCGTTCTAACGATAGCCGCGCCCGCCCATATACGCTGCTTTCTCGCACACAAACACGTACACACACATAACGATACTAACGATTTGACATGTAGACCCGCGCGCGAGCTCGATCGCAGATTAATGACGCTGCGCGATTAAAGCTTCTCCTCGCTCGTTCACTCGGCGCGCGCAAATATGTTCCTTGTAGTAATGTAAGCGGGGGCGTGTCGTATTCTTGAGAGATTTCTTTTCGCTCTTCCCTTCTCCCTCTTTCTATATGCTTTCGCGAACGGGAGAATATATACGTTTTGGAAAGTTTCAATCGCGGCGCGCGCGCTTAATTCGAGTATTACGTGATAAATTGCAAATAATGAAGATTTATTCGACGATGTGCGAATGAATTTCTTCGGCGCTGATGTATCGCGCCCGATCATTATAAATTAAATCCCATTGTTTCGCTGTATCTCGATTAGAAATTTTATTGCTGTTTCATCTATATAAATTATGGACTTCTGATCAGACCGATTGCCGGGGAGCGTCGGCCAACACACAATTAAGCCGAAAACTTTTTCGAAAATTTATTTAATCACGGCCCGATGAAGCCTTTAAAAATTTCCAACATAATAGCGGCCCCCGAATGCGTCCTTTGAAAATTTTTAATTCAACTGCTAATCGAATTTCGCGAGCACAAAGTGCCTCTCTCGCGGTGGCAAAAAACCTCTTCATTTGGGAATTCGCCATACTTGAAAATGAAAAACGCCGCGAGGGCAGCGCGCTGCGACGGCCGGTAATGAGGCTCGTTACGGTTTCGCGCCTGCCTTATTGAAATTTACGAATCGGATCGTCGAATTCCTCCGGGGAACGCGGCTGCAGGCCGACGGGCTGCAAAAGCCCGAGACGAATTCGACCGCGCGCGCAGGCAGGAGTTTCGGCCGGACTTTCATTATACACACGCGGGACCGAGAAAAGAGAGGGAGAGAGCAGCGCGCAGGATCGAATTAATCGGCCTTGACGAGCGGCACTTGGAAGGACGCAGGCCTGCGCTGTGTGATATACACTCGCGCACACGTACTTGCTGGGAGTATAGATGTGTAAAGTGTGCGCGTTTGCAGGCGGCTCGGTCAAGGACTTGGATTCGCGCCGCGCGATAATTACGTAGAGGAGCTCTATAACGATAATTGATGATTTATTTTTGTTGCGTCGCTTTTTTCATCGGGTTTTGTTGAAACGATCGTCTTGTAATTATAAAGATTGAGATGTTATCGATTATCGGAGGCATCGATTTTCGCGAGGGACGCATTCGGTCGGCGATGGGAAAAAAAATTGAATTAAAAAAAGGCAAAATTGTTTTATTATTGACGAATAATAGCATGAAAAATAATTACATATTGTAAAAAAAAACGGGGGAAAAAAGAAAATTTCGTTAACGGTGTTCATCGGGCGTCCGGCCCCGGCCAATATGTACAAATACGCTTTTAAAACGAGGAAATGCAATTTTTTCCCATCAAAGTATCAAGCGAATTTAGTAAAAATTCAAATAAAAGCCAGCGATTCAGCGCACCGCCGCGGTATACGTATAACGATTTCCCCATCCCCAGAAGCCTCCGGTACACAGTACGTCATTATAAAAAAAAAATGAGAACTCCCAGCTAGAGCCTCGAATATCAATACACACATATATATATATTCGGTCGAGCGATAACGAAGATAATGATTGTCAGAGAGCAAGAGAGAGAGAGGCAGATGCGGGGGCGCTACTGGATCTCGCATCTCTGCACGGAGCGACTCATGTGTGCGTAATTGCGGCGTGTCGCCGGGCGTGTATTATCCGACGAGTCTCGTGTACTCGTCAACGCGGGCACAATGGAACTTAACACTGGCGTCGCTGCTGCCGCTGCCGCTGCTGCTGCTGCGAGAGCTAGCGTGCGAGGGTCAGCGAGTAACCGTGTCGCGCGTATAACACACGGCTTAAACAACAACCGGTCGAACAATCGCCGCCGCGACGCCGGATACATAATAAGCCGGGCCTCCCCACCTCCCTGGCGTCTCGCTGTATATACGCGCAGCTCTGATGCTGTATATAAGGCAGGGAGAGGCTGAGCTAATGAAGCCGGCCGCTAGTTAGGTGTGACGTTAATTAAATGATACGATCATTAGTCATTATAGCGTCATTGTATCGGGCGACGCTGGCGCTGACTTGGAGGAGCTGGCTTCTCATCTCTCGGGTTGTCGAAGATACGCAGGGGCCCGAGTCGGATTAGAGTATACACGCGCCGTTACGACGCCTTTCACGCGCTCACGTCGACGAGCAAGCGACGGGCTAACTATGTGCGCGGATAAGCGATAGCATCGGAGCTGCTCTCTGCGGCTGGGCTGATATCGTTGCTGCGTTGCTTGGAGTTGGAGACGCGGGGGATCGGTAAAAAATCGTTTCGATTAAGGAACGGAGGGCGCGGGGGTTTTATTGATAAATGGGAAATGTCGTGTTGATCTGTAATTGGAAATTTGAACGATCGTTAAGTGTTATGTAAAGTTTGTTAAATTGTTTTTTTTCCTCACTCGAGAGTGCTTTAACGAACGTAATTCAGCCGGTTTTATTCCATTCTTATTTCTCGAGAAGCTGAAAAACAATTAACATTTCCAAATGCCGCAATCTATTGAGGCGTACAAGCGCGCTCGCTTAATCAGATGTTGCAAGAGGTTGGAATAATTAGAACGATCAACTCTGGCACTTGAGCTGCGAAAAAGTGTAAGCAAATTAATGGGCTCTATTATGCTGGGGCTCAAGATTCCAAGAACGCAATCGAACAAAGGCAAAACGACGCGAAACCCGAGTCACACACTCACGTAGAGCCATACACACATAGACATTCGAGAGAGCAGCAGGCTCGCGTACAGTCAGCTCAATCGTTTCCGTATTTATAACCAGCAGCCGCGTGCGCGATTCGGATTCAACTCGTGTGCAGCGCATATCCACACTAATCTTTCCCTTTGGCCGCGCTCGCGCACAGAGGTAAATATATATAGAGCGAGCGATGCTTCAAATCGGTGACGCGAGCTCCTCTCTCTCCGGGCGCAGTATATAACGCGCGCCGCAGAGCCAGAGAGCCTCGGAGCGCTCGTATATCGCGCGCTTTGCGTTAATAGCCACAATTAGGTGTTTTAATTAGTGCTCGCTCGCTCGCAGTGTCAGCTGCCGGCGCTGCTCCGAAATTAGGGCTCTACGAAACAATAACTGCCGATTGAAGAACCTAATTAGCGAGAGTGGCGCGCGCAGGCGCACTGGCTCGCTGCACCGTGCAGTCGGGGTAATCCGAAACTTGGCGCTCGGCCGCGAGCGAGCTGCATGCGCGCTGCACACGAGACACGCGCGCGCTAGGCGACAAGCGCGGGGGCCTGGAAATAAATTAGTAATTGGCGACGATATCCTATCGGGAATACGAGATCTAGCCGGCCTATGAGAGACCGAAAGAGCTGTCTCTCTGCGCGCGTAACCCGCGCCTCGGGACCTCGATAATTATATGGGTTCGCCGTAGAGAGGCTAGGGCTTTGCTGCTGCTTGATGTATAATATTGAAATAGAAATGAATTGTGTACGCGGGGATATTCGTGCGCACAAGTGTTGCATGCGCGCATTAGTTCTTAGATTTGCGGGCGATTTGCCGGGACGCGATTGCTGCCTTTTTATAATAAACGGGCTTTTTAATGGACGATCGGCGCTGCGATGATGAATATTTCAGGTTTAATTGCGGCTCCGTTGCCAAGGGTCAACTGCTGCGGGATTTTCTATTATAAAATAATGATCCGCCGGATAATAATGGAAAATTATCCTTCTGTTATTCTATAGTCGTTGTATTGCTTTGATTGTGTCTTTCCACATGTCCTGATTGGTATCTCTTGTGTATTCTTGGATGGATATTCAAAATATTCTAATACCCACGAATAAAACTTCTGATCTTTTCTAAAGACGTATCAAATTATTTTCCTTCTTTTTCTTCTTCAAGATATCTTCATAATTTGAAGATGTCACACTTTTCCTATGCAATATAGTAATTTTTATTATAAACTATATTTGTATTTGTTATACTATTTCTCTCCGTGTAGTTAATGATAAGCGTTTCTTTATTCAATTAACGGCTTAATCATCAACTATTTACTGGATTGATTGTTAATCAAATTAGAAAGAATCTAGATTACGGCGGCTTAAGAAGATATACAACGTACATAATTAAATGATTCGATACATCGATGTATAAAAAGCAGCATTAATCAAATAATCTCGCTGCCATCCCCACCTGACCAGCCGTAATCCCAGACGAATTCCCATCTAATTAAAAAACCCGCTGGCCCGCTCAGCTTCTTCGGAGTAATCACGGATCTTTGATTACAACGCGCGTACGCGTAGATCTGCGCACTCGCTCTTTCTCCCTCAGTCTAGGGACTATATATCCTGCAGCAAGCAGGGGAAGAGCCAGGAAAGCTCGAGCCGCGGATAATCCGCTTCGGATAGGTACATTTCGTATAATGCCGCGTAGGCGCGCGCTTTGACCCTCCGTGGTGCGCGCTCGCTCCTCCGGCGACGCGCGCCGCTGGGTAATTTAATACACGCACGAAGGCGGAGAACGAGATGGCGCGCAGGGCAGTCGCACACATACATAATGACTCGTAGGGTTTCGGGCTTAAAATTACGCGCGACTATCCGAGTTAGTAAAATTCCTAATTCGGCGCGCACAATTTCCCGTACATATGCGCCATTTTTCCTGTGATCTTCCGGGGCTTCCCCGTTTTCGTCCCCTGCGCCGCTGCCGCCCCCCGACCGAGGCGCTGAAAGTCGCCGCGACTGGACCCGTTCCAAATTAATTTTTGAAAAGACCCAAAGGATAACGCGCGCCGGCCGCACCGCCGCCCTCATATTCTCTTTCGCTTTTAATTCGCTCCCGCCGCTCTCTCTCTCCCTCTAGCCTACTGCGCTCCGGAGCTACCTACAGCTCGCTATGCCTTTCTCGCGGAAGAGTTAAATGAAAGTTTTAAGCCCGCTAGCGGCTCTTTTTAATAAGACAGGCCCCAAAGTAAGGTAGAACAGTAAATTGTCCGGTCTACGTTTTCCGCTCTCCCCCCTTTGCGAGTTCCTTTTTTCCCGGCCGCTCGGGCGCGCACGTACTGACAAAGCGCCAAGCCGTGTAGTGCATGGAAAATTTTCGTTTTGATTAAATTACGATTTAAGGACGAGGTATTTCGCTGGCCCTTTGAAGGTAGGCACTGCCGATTTATAATTTTACTCGTTGGAATCGTGATTTTACAATTGTTCTTTATTAATTATTATACAAATGCTTTTTTGAACTTAAACTTACTTTAATGAGAACGTTTTACTTTCGAATCGTAAAACGAAAGAAAGTTGTTTGTTGAATGATCGCAGAGAAGAGGAAGTCTTTTTTAATCGAGAAAATTTAACCGTCATGATGGCCAAGGAATATGAGACGTAAGTGTCTACTTGAACCGGCATACCTGAGCCCAGCATCAATGGATTGCGCGAAAGCACAAGCTCATCATGGCCCGCATATGATCGAGCTTCTTCTTTCAGGAAACTTGTAAGGACGTAATCCGTATACGGGTGAAATTGACACGCCAAGGAAGGGCTGAGTGTCCGTTCCTTTGATGGAATCTCTTTACGCTGATCTTCAAGTGTCATTAAACATTCAATTGCGATTAACGACAGGAACTATAAAATAAAGGAAAATTGAGAGATAGAGAAGGACGATTATAGATTCTACTTTCTGGAAAGAAATCTTACTTTGCTACTAAAGTAAATACAAAAGCTCGTATTATCTAATCCCCACCATAAAAATCACAGATTTCACGTTAAAAAAAATCTCGCTCACTCGCCGATAATTTATACTCTCCAAAATCCCATTTCCTTCTCATTCATCGCACAGCCCGGAGCTCTCCTTAAGTATAACCCCCCGCATCATCAGCGCTCTCTCTCCCCTATTTGCGCTCGCATCAAGAGGGTCCCTGTCCGTCTCTCCCTCTGTCCCTTTCTCCTGGCGAGATGCGAAACGTGGCCGGTGACGATACGTGGCTGCGCGCTCTCTGGTCGCCGGGGCGCGAGTACTCAAGGCAATGGGCATTACGAAGCCCCTAGAGCACGCACACGCGGCCACCCGCGCGCGCGCCTGAGCTACACGTATATATACGTACTTGCTCCCGCACGCCCGGCACTCGGCTAGTTTCATTGTCTAAGGTTTCAATAACCTAATGAACCCCGAACGCATAGACACCAAACGGACTCTCTCTCTCTCCCCCCCTCCAGCTCCATATAGCGCCGGTCAATGAAACATATCATGGCTCTCTCCTCTGGCTACATTTCGCTCGCTCGTGCGCCAGAGCCCCGGCTTTAGATCTCTATAGTCCCGCATCTCCGCGCTCTCCTCTGCCTTAATGCCCGAGAACTCGTTGCTTCGATGGACAAATGATGTTAATGTAAATTACCGCTTGACGCTGTAATTTCGTTCTTTCTCCTTCGCATAATCGTAATCATAATTTTTTCCAACACCCAGGACGAGGAGCGACTGCTTCCGACAGCGCGGCACTTATGATATTATCGAGCCAATATACCGCATTAGTCATTAAAAACTCATTAAAAGAAACGTACTCACGAAATCTCATTTCAGATAAAGCCGGGCTTAGAATAAATTAGCTCCCGCTCGCGCGTGAATCAGCAGAACTAGTTTTATTAGCATCCATATAAATTACGCTCGCTCCACGGGCTCGCGCGCGCGCGGCCGCAGCAAGCCTTCCATGCAACTAATTAAAATGAAAACAGCGATGATTGAAGCTTTTCCTTAGAAAAAAAAGCGCGCCCGCGACGTTTCGTCGCTCGCAGTCTCACTCCCCCGTCGCTACTTGACTGGCTGCCTCCCCTCTATGGCTTGGCGATGCTCGCTCGCTCGCTTAATTAAATACAAATTAGCCGCACGCACGAGCTGGCGGGGGGTGTGGGCGGAAAGAAGCTTCCTCTCCCCCCTCCCCCCTCAAGCCTGTCCATCGTCTTGCCCACAGCTATATCGTGGACGAAGCGACGCGCAGCTGCGTAATCATAGCGAGCCGCGGCCTGCCCCCTTAAGGCTCGGCGCAGCTAGCATCGCGATAAGTATTCCTCCCCGCGCGTCAAGGACAATATAAGCCGTCGCGCGGCGGCAGCAGCCGACGAAAGGCGGCAAATGTACAGCGCGAGAGACGCCGCTTGAATCAAGGATAAACTGAAGAAGATTAATGCGATTTATTTCCATCTGCCGGCGAGCGCCCGCCGATTGATATGCGCCTCTGTCTTTGCGGGGCTTGAGATTCTTTTGCTGGTTTTTTTTTTATTGGATGCTTGTTTGTCGATTCTTTGCTGCGGTGAATTGTTTGCGGATTCTTTCGTTCGCGTATATTTCTTTTTTTAATGGACATTAGTTTACTGATTTATTGTAATGGAAACTTTTTACTAGGTCATTGTTAATCAATTGTATGGTTAATGTTTCTCCTTTTGGAATTTCGCCTTTTTATATTCCGCGGAATAAATTTAACATTTAAATTAAACAGGGCTCCGCGAGCGATCCTCGTTAATAAATAGTTTTTCGAAACGCGCTCAAAATAGCGGCAATAAATCATGGATTATCTTATCAATTAGTAAATAGAACAAGTCTACCATCGACAGCCGTTCATTGAAAAAGCAAAGTCACTCTACAGAAAATCCATAAATGATCTCATTCAAAGGCGCAGCTGCCTCCCTAAATACACATAGGTGACGAACGTGATATATACGCACCCTCGAAAAGGACTATCGGCCATAAATACGCTTGCGCGACTCTAGCAAAAGCTAAATTTTTCACTCGCACGCGCGTTTAATTAAATACAATTGCTTTGTGTACAAGCTCCGCAGCGATAACGTAAACATCTTTGCATTTTCGATCAACATTATCTCTGATTAAAGCCCCCGTAATTTATCACCCGTAGCTCGCGCGCGAGAGAGAGAGAGCGCCCAGCTTATCATACATAATTTTAAAAAAGCATAATTAATTCAAAAGAAACGCACACACGTATACGTATACGGGCGCGCGCGCGCGGCTCGAAAAATATACGCGCAAACAAAAAGCAACAAATAATAAACTCTGCATTTCAAAGTAACGAAAGCTGTCCGTGTCCCAGCTCGCGCATTGGCTCCTCCTGAATTTCATTTGACAATCTAAGAGGGTGTACGCGGCCAGACCGCGGGGGACCCCCCCCCCCCCCCTCTTAGCCACTGTCGTGTCGCATAATACTCAGGCAGCTCTCGATCTGCATGCTTATCTCCTCGGAAATTCGCGTAATTAAACAGGCGCTCTCTCCTCTCTTTCTCGCTGCCTCTCGTTTTTCACACCTGCATATAGCCGCGCGCATCGGCGAGAAATAAACGAACGCGGCCGCGAATGAATAAATATACGGCAAGGGGAGAGGCAGGTTAAAAAAGCGCCAAGATTCCCCCGAGCGTGCGAGACAGAGAATTATGTATATTACTCCGGGAGCTGGCCGAGAGACAGAGAGAAAGCACAATCAGAATAAGGATAAAGCGAACGAAATGAAGTTGCCTGATAATCGGCCGGCGCGCGCGCGCCCGATCGAATTAAGAGGTAGAGAGAAGCGGCGACGATGTGTCCCCGAGAACGGACGGGACGAAGAAGAGCTGCTCTCTCTCTCGTCCTCCTCTCTGCTGCAGCACCCACGTGTATGTATTAGTGGGCCGATGTGTAAGGCGCGTCATTAGCGGCTCGCGATTAAATTAAAATATTTGATTAGCGGACGCTCTCCGATTCTTTCTCTCGCTTTGACTCTTCTCTTTAGCAGCGAGGGCCGGAGAGCGCCAGTCTTGTGTGTGTAGAGAGTGAGATAGGTGCGCAGGGTAGTGGCTGCTAGCGACGTTCGCGCGGCCGAAATTTGAAATGCTAAACAGCAAATACGCCTAATGAACATGTATGTTCGGCCCGTGTCCGCAGGTATGTTTGTATCACACGTTGCCCGACGACATTACTGCCAAGCGCGTATTTGCTACTGCCCTCTCTCTCTCTCACTCTTGAGAAAGCTTCTCGCTAACTTCCTGTCTCCCGCTTCTGCTTCTGCTTCTTTATCACCTTATTCGACCCTCGGGCTGTAGTCTCGCGCCGGGCTTTAACGGCTCGATTCCTCCTATCGATAGCCATTCAGTCACCCTTATCGTCGTCATTTTTCTCGGCTCATTATTGAGGAGCCACTTTGGCTCGCTCTCTGCTACTCGCCTGTTGGTGTAAGAGGGCTCCGCGATCAAAGGCGAAAAACAGACTGCAAAAAGCCGAGCAGCCAGCTTCCCCGCTGTTTCGAGATTTATGAAGTGTTGATAATTGCTTGAGCGGTAAGCTTGCTGCGAGGAAAGATACTGACAATTTAGTCAATTTGATTGTTTAAGTTTCAGAGTGGTTTTAGGTTGGAAATGTAATTATTTAGTTTTTTGAAAATATTAGTACGTTGATCTTATTTTTTTATGATATATTTAAAAAAATATGCTACTTGTTATTTTAAAGTTTGATATATTATGTTATGACTTTATTAATTTGTGCTCATAAAATTACGTTATTTGATTAAATTTTACCGAAACGTACCAAAAATGCCCAAAGGACAAAATTCTAACAAAGCTCTCTAATTGACCGATCGTGGATCGGTCCTCAAAACTCTGAAAAATTTCTTTTTGCTATAGTAAAATTTATTTTAGACTAATGAGAAACTAATTTGAATTCCATCAATATATTTTAAAGTTACCGATCAAATTTTATGTTATAAAGAACAGACTTACACCTTATATAAAAACTAATATGCAGCATCGTACAAACTAAAAAATTCCATTTAAAAAAAATGCCATTATATCTTAATTTTAAAAATACAATTCCATCGGCTCAACAGCCCGTGATCTTCTGGAGCCCCAGCCGTTTCTTTCCACATTATCAGGCTCTATTCCCGTCCTTCTGCTCTCGTCCCCTCCTGCTCCTCTTCTTGCCGGCCGCCGCCGCCGCCAGTGACCCTCTCGCTCGCGGGATAATAGATTCATCCTTCACGCTTCTTAATTAGGAGTTAAGTTTTATTGGCCTTTAGCGCGCGCGCTCTCGCTCTCTTTCGCTCTTTGTTTCGCGTTCGCTAGCTCCTGCGTCCGAGTTACACGCGTCGAACTTTATGTAACTTTACGACGCTCGCACTCGAATTGAATGCGCGAGATATCGTCGAAATAAGCTTTTTAAGAGCTCTTAAACTACATTCTTCGACGTAATGTTTTCGTTTTTAATATTTGAGCAGCATGACTCTAAGTCGATTTACATTGATTATGTAATGTAGGCTAACTCTCTTATACCATCAATCATTTATTCTGAAATCCACGCTTGTGTATTAACGAGTGAGTCAAGCAATTGCTTTTCGGTAATACTACAAGCCTTCCACAAAGTTCGTTTAGGCAGTGCTCGCCTCATTCGCTGTATACAGGACGATAGTCCAGGTGTTTTTACCACTGCTCGTATAACACAAGGGGAGGATCGATAGTCTCTGCGTAATAATAAAATTAGAGAAGTGAGGCAGCCGCGCTCGCGAAGAGCGATGCTAATACTTTGATACAAGTTGTAGCCTAGCATTACGTAATCATATCATGCGAGCCTGGAAACATCCAGTGCCCGGCGCATGCATACACAAACGTTTATTTTTTAATAAACTCGCGGCGGCACACATCAGGCTGTCTTTCAATAAATCAACTAGCTTTACACTACAATTGACTTTAGAAACTATCGAGTGGAATCGCGCGGCTATAAATAAAAATATTTTAGATAATCGTTCCGTAATTGCGCTGTCACAACTAACGCTCATCGCAATAGACGCTTGATTATTTGTCGAGTTAGAGCTTATATCTTCTGTTATGCTCGATTTTTAATTCATAACTATCGATATACATTTATCTGGAAACCACTGCTATTCATTATGGATGAAATCTGTGCAGCGAAACACATCGCCAGATTGCGCGGCCTGAGTCTATAGCTTCATTTGGAAAAACG
Source organism: Eupelmus azureus (assembly GCA_030522685.1). Classification (NCBI taxonomy): domain Eukaryota; kingdom Metazoa; phylum Arthropoda; class Insecta; order Hymenoptera; family Eupelmidae; genus Eupelmus; species Eupelmus azureus. The sequence continues at coordinate 16,482 of JAPYZA010004772.1, read as the reverse complement.
AAACCGATCATCATCAATTTCGGTAGCGCCCGATTCCCAATAAACAATATCCCGTTACCTTCACCAGAGCGGGGGTGGGGGGCAAGATAACGGGCTGCCACTAAGCAAATAGAGTGCGCGCGGCGTAGTCGCGTTGGAAAATTATCCCACGCGCTAAATTACCGGTTTCGCGTTACAAGAAACTTCGCGCGCTCCGCAGGTTGTCGACTTGTCGTCGCTTCTTTTTGTCACGGCGCGGCTATGCCGCGCTTTCTCCCCCTCTCTCTCTCTTCCCCTCGCCCGCTCGAAAGTGGTGATTTACCTTCGCGCGATTAATTACGCGCGCTCGAGGGCTGAGTTATCACCACGAGCGGGCTTCAGTGGCCCGGCGCTGAAACGCAAAGTCTAGCCCCACGGAATATTAAACGTCACTGTTTTCTCCTCTGCTTTTTTACGCGCTCCTCGCGCACAATTACTTTTCCGTTCAGGTTTCACTTGCGCGCGCGGGGCGGCCTCGCCACCGCCGCCACCTACCTCCGTCTTTAACGCGCCTTCCTTTTTGTAATTTTAATTAATTAATGAGTTGTGCCACCGCCGCCGCTGCGCTACGGCCTTTATATATTTTTTCTTCCGTCTCAAAAAGCATGTAATGTAATTAGGACGAAATGGCCAAGTTGTAATAAAAAAAGAGAAGGGGGAGAAGGGACTTTCGCCCCGCGTGCGCGCCGCGGCCAGAGTTAATTAAATGCTGTATATCAACATTTAAAATGCATGTATTTTTGATGGCGCGCTCGCGGGAGCGTATAACGTCTGTCTTTCATTTTTAATTTATCAAGTTTTGTTGAAGCGTGAAGTTAGTGTATTTTAGCCGGCCTTTAATTGTTTCGCGGAAAGTTCAAACGTGCAGAAAATCGCGTGACTATGCAGAGCCACTCTGTAATTATAACATTTAGCTTGAAAATTTTAATTCTGCAATTAAAACATCGAAACAATAACCGTCATTAAAAAATTCTTGACGCTTAATCGAGTATATAAGAAACGAGCCACTGCGGCAGCGGCTGCGTATCGCCGCTTGCGGCGGCAGTGATAAAAACGTAATCCGTCAGTGTCTTCATGCTGATTTTTCACGAGAGCCCAGCTCTCCCCGACCCACCCTCTTTGGCTCTCGCTTACCACAGCTCCAGGGTTGCTTGGCCCGTGATGCTTTGCATTTCGTTGGCCGCGGCGGCGTCGGCGCTTTCGAGCAAACCCGGGCTTTCGTTTTTGCAGGAAGCATCAATATTTATATTGCATAATGCATTCGTAATTGCCGCGTGCACACTCTATTTGTTCCGATCTTGTAATGCCATGAAAATGTATGAAGCCATAGCTATTATTAGGAGCTAGATGCAAAGCCGCAGGTTGGGCGGCCTTATACCCACGGCGGCGCGAGTGAAATAGCCCTTCTTGATAATTTTCTTCCCCCCGTCGAATCGATGGAGTGAGAATTTACAAAAAGAAAATGAGAAAAAGAGGCCGGCTGAGGATCTTGATAGCCTTTCTTGTGAAAGTGTACACTCGCGGCCGAGCGAGCAAGGGGGGCTATTGCATAATAACATAATTGCCCGGCCGAGATAGCTTTTTAAGTCCCCGGCTGATGGAGATCCGATCTTAATAATGATTTTATTCAATCTTTTTTTCCCCGCTCTCCTTTCCAATAATAGAACGAGCTGATTTTCCTTCTCTCGATAGAGCTTTTTCAAGAATAGAATAGCCCAAGACAATGAGCCGCCTATTTACAATAATATTATTCTTCAAACTCTCATTGCGCAAAGGTTTTGAGCAACAAAATAGAACGGAGATAGCGGTCCTCTGCACATCAATCTATTAATGCCGGAAGCACTAAAAGCTTGCACTTCATAAAATCTCTTTCCAATAAAAGGGCGAAAGCTTTATTTACGCATCGGACATTAAGCCTTCCGCTGACCGACGTTTCCTCGAGACGTCCGTTATTCTTTCGTCCGGTGCTCGCCCGGCGCGCTCCGCTGAATCGATGCCAAAAGGCAAAGTCCATCCATTTGGCTGGCGCGCTTGACCACTTGCTCTCGCCTTCGCCGACGAAAGAGAGAAAAAAAGCCAGAGGAACCAAGAGAATAGCTAAAAAGCAGCCATCGTCTTTTCTTTATCGACAACCTGTACGTAGATGCCCGAAATTCTCGGGCTCGTTGGTGCATGCGAGATTTTATATTGATGATCGAGCCCATTTGTCCGTTGGGATGGCGAGAGAGAGGCGAAATGTCTATGGTAATGGATACGAGATGCCTTTTTAATGAACGCTCGCTCGGAAATTTATCGCTTTTGGCAGATTTTTGCGCAAGATACGTTGTATTCGGATATTCGAGACGGAATGCGCTCTCGGATATTTTGATATACAATTTTAGAAGCTCAGTCAATTAGGCTGAAGAAATGTGATAAAACGGCCGTTCTGGCTCATGATGTTTCTTCATAGACACCGGCTCTCCCGATGCTGGCGTAGGCTCGTAAATTATGAGGTAAGGATTCGGAAGCACATGTTCGTTTAATACTTGGCGACTGCCGCCGCATCATCTATTTAAAGAGGGATACCCAGAAAATGTTCGCCAGATGACATTTAAATATCTCAATGATACGCGTTATTTTAACATAATTATTTACCTCCGTAATTTTCTCGAAATAGAAATCTTCATTTTCCCAATTATTCGCTCGACAAACAAAAGCAAACTCTCACAATAAATCCTAGAATCTGCATAAGCAATCGGACGTCCAGTACTCCAGTCGGACATCAATAAAACCACCCCCGCCCAGTCCATCTCCTTGTAGGAGCAACAGCAGCAGCAGGCGCCCCTGTCTAACGGCGAGCGAATAAGGAGTAATGGGCCGCACGTCGTTCATTTCGGAGGTACTGTGGGGCTGGAAGCCGGACGCCAGGGCAAGTACACACACACACACACACACACACATACACACAGAGAGTAGCCAAGTCGAAGGAGTAGCCGAGCGCGCGGGCAGGGTAAACGCTTTGGGTGCGAGGAGGTGGAGCAAGGAGAGCCGCAGCAGCAGCGCAAGAGTAAGATGACCGCTCGCCCGGGCTAATATGCGTTCGAGGGCGGAGGCTGGCCCGCTGCTCCTGGAATAAGTTATCTGCAACTAACAACCCTTTGCTAAGTGGACGCTTCTCAATTTCAAGTGAATCGCCGCCGCCGCCGCCGCCGTCGCTACCCCCACCCTAGCTTCTCTAATAAATTGCGCGCGCTCCCGAGCTAGCTCGGCTCTCGCGAAATGGAAAATCACTCTAGTCCCTGCGTAAGCGTGGCAATTATTGTTTCAAAGTCTTGGTTATATTGGCGTTGTTGGGACAGCGATCGCAAAAACTCAGCGGACTTTGAAGACTCTTGGATTTTGTTTTTCTTTGCTGCTTAATTGCCGTGAAAGTTTTGGAGGGAATTAGGGCTTCGGAACTTTGGGGAGGAAAAAGCGTGGTTAATAATAGATCGAGAGTTTTTGTCATTTTGTGCCTGCGAATAGTTTATGTATTTTTGGAGTAAAAAATATGGATAAGGGCGGCTAAGTGGGTTTAATTGTTTCAAGAACCGTAACGTTTAATTTTTGTTTGTTTTTCATCGGCTCTTACTTCTTGCTTTTTGCCGCTGGATTTTTTACTCGTTGGATATCAATTAATTTTTTTCGTTATAAAAACGCATGTAAAAATATGTTTTTTCATTTTGTCAAATTAATATTTGAATAGAAAGTAGCCTGTTATTTTGTGTTTCTACATTCATTAGTTTCGTTCGTAACTAATTGTAAAGCTGGGGAAAGTTGAATATTTCAGAAACTTATAAATCGCAATTTAATTATCTAGAAGGTAAACATATAATTTCGTTATACACCAAACTTCTGATTATAAAGCTGAATCTATCGATTAACTGAAAAGACGTATATTTCCGTTAATTAAGACAACTTCTCATTTAATATTTAAATGCTATTGATTCAATTAAATTTCTTGGTAAGGAACGTCAAACTTAACATAATTAGAGTAAGGTTACGTAATTAACATTTAATGAATAAGTTATCCAATTTCCAACGAAAATCAATGGTATCGGCGGATTTATTAAAAATTCACGATTTATGTTCCGCTAAGTAAGCTAATTTGTTATTCCATTAGAGCCGGACTTTTTTTTATAATATAGTTGATCATCTTTTTATAAGCACTGATACGTTCGCGTCGAGTCAGAGCGTGGCAAAAACATTCAAATTAGCGTGGCATAATTGATCCTAAAATTTATGAAAACTGAACGACGTGAAACATTGCACATTAAATTAACGTCCGACCATTTCGGTTTTTATCTACTTAAAACAATCTTTCTGCCCGACGTGTATATTATCGACGCTATTCATCAGCGATTCCGCAATAATTGCCCTTTCCCTCTCCAACTTACATCCCAGGGCTTCGAAAAAATATCAGTCAAATTGGCCTTCTCCAGCCGCGCGCCAACTCCTCGAGTGGCTTAATTCAGCCTACATCCACTCACGCACGCTCACATGTATATATACAGGGCAAGTCCGTCCATCCGTCTCTGAGAAGCAGTAGTAGCTTCGTGAAGGAGAGAGAGAGAGAGAGAGAGAGAGTAGAGCGGGCCACTTTCTCGAGTCACTCGCTCCGCGCTCGTAATCACGATGGCAAAGTCCTCTCGACACTTTAATCGCACGGAAGGAGCGCGCTTGCCCTGGAAGCAGGCATCCGGCAGGAACTCGAGCTTGCGCCCTACCCCAAGAGAGAGCAAGAGAGAGCAGTCGTCTAGCCTCTTCCTCTCGGCGCCGCGCGCAAGTGGAATAAGGAGGAAGAGCACCGGCCGGCGGCCTTATATACAGGAGCGGCAGAGCAAAGTAACCCTTGTGTCCAGCGCGCGAGCGCGCGGGGGTGGCTGCTGTGGCTAGTCGCTTCGGGTGACGTTGCCGAGCGAGAGAGGGTTAGAGGAAGGGGCTGCTGCTTTAGGGTCCTGTCTACGCGCCCGACTCTCTCTCTCTCTCTCTCTCACTCTCTCTCTCTCTCTTTCTCTTGGACTTGAGAGATCAATAAACGACCCTCCAACCTGGACACTCTCGGCTCATCCCAGTGGACGCCAGCAAGAGCTGCGGACGAATCACCTTCGTTATATATACCGGCTCTCTGCGTGCATAAGCACGAGTGTCTGCGTTTGTCAGCTTTGTCTTCTATGCTCTCTCTCCCTCTCTTTATCCCTCTCCCTGCCTCTCTGGCTTGCTCCAACACCGACGCGCGAAACCCTTTATCGACTCGCTTGCTCCTAGCTCATTACGCCGATGTATAATTCCGCGTCGCTTTTGCTTCTTTGGACAGAGGGCAGGGTTCTTTTTGTGAAGAGAGAGGGTCGGAGATTTAGTCGGGTGTGTAATTGTTTGTGGGACGCGGTTTCGTGAACAATTTTTCAGTTTGAATGAGCTCCGCTTTGATTTTTTTCACGGGTTTTGGCTTTTTTTGCGCTTTTTCGCGGGCTCTAAAGTCTGGCTGTATCGAAATATTTTTGCAACATTTCGACGTTGCGCGACTGGGTTTTAATTTTGAATGCTTAATTTAATAGAACTAAAGCTGTAAAAAACATCCTTTCAGCTGTGATGCTAACAAACTTTTCTATTTTAGTGTACATTGAAATCAAGTAAATTATGTAATACAAGTGTACAAATAATTCCAATAAGAATAGCAATATCAACTAATTTAATTTTATAATTGTCACGAGCAGTTAATATTTTATACGGAGTCTGAAAAAAAATAATACTTTCTTAAAATTAAATCGAAAATAAGCATTCGCAATAGACAGTAAATTTGAATCGCATAAAGCTCTTTTTCATAAAAGTTGTTTTGAGCTTCAAAGTATAAAAAGCATAAATTTGGTCCATTTAACTCTGGTTCTCAGCGTATACAGATATCCTCATAAATCATATAAATTAGTTTCGTGATTGCATGAATAGTATTTTTTAAATACTAATTAGCGTTTGTATAATTGTTAATTACTCTGAATCCCTTTTTAATTAGCTCAGGGGTTTAAATAAAATTGCCTGAGTTGATAAAAAAAAAGTTCTATTTCATGTTTGAAATAGCACGTGCAAGCTAGCGAAAGCTTTAAATTGCCCGACCTTGAACCAGTTAAGAGCGGAGGCGATCTCGGCGAGCGCTTCAATTAATAATTCCTCGGGCTCTCTTTTCTAAGCGCCTTTTGTGCCCTCGCTGAAAACCCATTTTCAAAATCAAAATATGTTTTTAATCATATTTTCCGAGCACTCTTAAAGAATCGTTTCTAAATTACGCAGTATAGAAAATTAAAAGTTTTTGCGATAATTACGATTAAATAAACATTTCTCTATCAAACATGAACTTATTAATTAAAATAATTTAATTGAATGTAAAAATTCAATTTACTAGATAAAAAACCACCAACCAATGTAAATAAAATAACGTACAAAGAATTGGCATAAAGAAGAAAAACAAGAACCGAGAAAAGCAAAAAAAAGAATGTAAATCCGAGGTGTCAAAAGTATAAGAAACGCGTCAGCTGCGTAAAATTAAACGGGTGCTCGCGGGGGAAAGTAAAGGAAGGCAAAGAGAGAAAGAGAGAGAGAGAGAAAGAGAGATTGCCGCACGTGAGCTTAAGCGGTGAGAGCAGCAGTAGCAGCAACGGCGGCAGCAGCAGTAGCAGCAGCAGCAGCAGCGAGTTTGGGACTTTTACGGGCGCAATTCTCTAGGCGGAAGAGAGAAAGAGGAAGAAAGCGAAGCGAGAGAGCGAGAGAGTTTGCCGGGATGCCGGCGAGCGAGCAACTGGTGGTGGAAAAACACCCTCGTTCGGCTGGCTCACCCCCGTGACACCCTCCGCCCCGCTATCGGCACGACCTCTTTCCTTCCTCCTACGGCTCTCTCTCTCTCTCTCTCTCCCGCTCTCTCCCTCACTTTCTCTCTTTCTCGCTCTACTTTCGACATAGTTCTTCAGTAAGCACACCGCCAGTTCAAAGGCGATTGCCCGGTTATGTGCGTATATACGTCTATATACACTTCGAACTTTATGAACACGTAAACGTTGTGTAGCTATGCGTAGAAAGGGTGGGAGGCCTTGAATATCCCAGCGCGATCGCCTTTCATGCGGGAAGTGAGCGCTGGATTCTTTCGAGAGATGAGTAATTCTCCCAGCGAGCTTTCTATTTACATAAATTTTGCTACAGAGCGCACACCGGGGAGATGGTTTTGAGCAGCTTTTTATTCTGTGATAAACGTTGCTATTTTTGTGTTATTTCGTGATTCTGTAAATATAAAAAATTAGATATTTATTGATGGTTAGAGCTATGCAAAAACTCATCGTCGTGAGTACTGAAAAAATAATGCACTAAAAGTGGAATTTAAGTAGACTACTCGGTAAAATGTATTTAGGTATTGATTTGAAGGCACTTTATCAAATAAATTTTCAACAAATGTAGAAAAATAAATTATTTTTTTATTTCTGTATTAAAAGAAAAAAAATCTTAGCCACATTAATTTATTAATACAATTCTAGGACAAGCTGATTACGAATTTATGTAAACTTAATGAAATTTTCTTAATATTTAATTAAAATCAATTAATGTAATTTGGACACACATACTCATTTGCTATCATGCTCATACACCCACCCACACACATACATACGCACACATATACACATACACGCACATACATAAACACACACACACACACACACACACACACACACACACACACACACACACACAGACAAATAAAAGAGAGGTTAAATATCAACCTTTGATTTAAACAAATGTCATTTCATCTTTACAACTGAATTACGCGTTATTATTATTTATGTTTTGGTGTCAAGGCAAAATAATAGTATTTAATAGTCGAGCACTTCAGCGCTGATCTTCTCTCGTCACTAGCAATGATGTAGATTAATATCAACCAACATTGATTTCTTTCATTCTGACCCTGAAGTTTTCACTTTACGCATCAACATATTACTATTTGAAATAGAATGTGTTGAATAAAATTGTATATATCGAAAATTTGTAATAAATACATTTGCAAATTCTCTTTTAGAAAGCAGAAATATAATTTTTTTACAATTTTCATGAGCTTCTAAAAAATTATTAATTTGTTTAGAAAATAAATTTTATAAGATTTGTACCAATATCCGCACTTACTAAAACGAAATTCTAGTCGTGACCTGTACGATAATAAAAAGTACGATATTTATCAAATCTTTGCAAATGTATTTCTTTCGCTGCTTTTAACATTAAAAATAAAGAAAATAGTTGTTAAAATATAGACAAATTTAAGTAACTGTTACAATAGTATTAAATAATAGGTTACATCAATAATTAATATTGAATTTTCTTTTTGTTTCAGGTAAGTTTAGCTGAGGACGTGCTTAACAAATCCTATCGAACAACATTACCGGTAAAGTACACTTATAATCACATTACTGTCTCTCAATTATTTCGACGTTTCAATGCGCGAGACCAAAAATATCCTTTATTCTCGTTTCCTTCATCAATTCAAGCGTATGTAAACATTTATATATCAATTAGCAAGCACACCCGTCTCGAAATTATACGCACAAAAACAAATAACGCTGTAGCAATTCATAATTTATCCGCAATTTTAGCAGCACGGTAAAAAAAAGCTCAGCGGCTTTCCGCTTTGCTAGAAGCGCGAGAAAATTAACTTATAAATATGCAGCATTAATACGCAAAACAATACCGCTCCTTTGCAAGCTCGCAAGCTCGGAACTCGAAAGCAGCGGCGCACCTTTGAAAAGTTTCGCCCGTTAAACAATCCAGCTGTAAGACGGCAGGCGCGAAACGCATAATTAACCTAGAGCCCCGAGCGCATCGATCGGCTCGGATTCTAAAATAGGAATAAGGCGCTGCAAAGATTTCGGTCGCGCTAGAGCTACTGCCGGCACTCGCGGGCAGCTGATTGCTTTTGAATTTCATGACGAATAAATATACCCCGGGCACGGCTGACTGTATGGATTACAGAATGCGGCTCGGCCACGGTGTGCTCTTATTCGCTTTTCGAGAGAGAGAGAGAGAGAGAGCAGGGTTGAAAATCCTGACGAGTGGCACCTATAATTCCAATTCCCAGTTGTGCGCGAGCGAACGAGCCCGTTCATTAGACCGTCGAAATATTCATGGTTTAATCCCTTAGATCAGTGGGCGGGCGCCTAAGCCATCATTAAGACTCGAATAATTCAGGTTAACAGCAAGCGGGCTAATCTCAATTTGCATTTGCGCGCAAGCGTCCGCCGCTACTCTCTCTCTCTCTCTCTCTCTCTCTCCTCTCCACTCTCCTCTCTCTCTCTCTCTCTCTAGCTGTGTGTTTGCGCGTCCGAACGTAGTTCGCCCTCGCTCGTTCTCTTGGTGTGCGCGCGCGCCACGGCTCAAGAATAAACATTTGGCCCACTGGACATATGCCACAGTTCTATATTTCGCTCTCTCAGTCTCCTATCGGCGTTTACCCGCCGACGCAACCGGCCAGCAGCTCGTCTCCGGGCATAACCGTCAGCTGCCCGACTTCTCGAGAGTGAGCAGCTGCGCACACTTCTTCGCAACCGGCCGAGCTCTCTCTCTCTCTCTCGTCATATTTCGCCTTCGATTACGCCAATAAACGTCGGGCTTGCATAATTCCCCCGTGCTCTTTGGATTTAATCCGTCAGGCTCGCCGACTGCTGAAATAAATCTTAGGACGAGATATTTCGATTTAATTATAGGTAAATTTGATTTTTTTTTCTTTTTTCGTTAGGTGTGAGAGGCAGAAATAACCCGCGCGATTAATGAGCGCAAAGACAACGAAGAAGCTTCGAATAACAACGAATGCAAATTCAGAGCGCGCACACGTCTGCGGCGGGCAGTTTTATTTTTGAGCGCTCGCGTTTTTTTAACGCGTATCTGAAATTACAAAATATCATTAATTAGCTCGTACATGATTTCTTTCGCCTTTTTTTTCCTCCCCAACAATAATAAATCCTTTATTCGCTGTTTATTCACGTCCGGCTAATTATACATTTAATTCCTTTCTCGCGGCCGCGGAACGCGCGCAATGAAATACAAAGCTCTGTAATACAAATTTTAATGAATTTAAAATAAAGAAGATTTTAATAAAATTTAAAAATAAAAGTCGCGCCCGCCGTAATTACCGCTCGTTCATTTGCATTTTTTATGCAGATCCGCGTGATTTAATAGGATTCGCGCGCGAGGCCGGGGGGCGCTGCGACGTTTCGCCGCGCCGCGACGGCCGACTGATTAACTTCCATTCGCGCTTTTTATACTTTGACGCGCAGCGAAGAGTATAGTTTTCGGCCGCGATGTTTTCTCGGCGCTTGCTCTTCCGGGCCTCTCTGTGTATGTGTATTGCCGATAGATGCAAAAAGAGAGAGGCTGGCGAAAAAAAATACGCCGAAAGGGTGGAAGAGCCAAAAAAAATTGCCAAAATTCATTAGCGCTCGACGCGCGGGCGCGGGCTTTTACATAGGGGGGAGCGCTACAGCAGCAGCAGCAGCAGCCGCGCGAAATATACAAAAAAGTCAGCCAGCCATGTGTACACTCCCTAGTGTGTGGGAGTGCGCAGGGGGCTGTATAATGGAAGCCGTCGACCATTCGCGTTAATTTCCCGGAGTATCTGCGCGCAACGTTTTCATCGGCGGCGGCGGCGGCGGCGGCAGTAGCAGCAGCAACGGCGCTTCCCAATTCACCCATACGCTTTGTTAAGCTCACATATTTTAGCGGCGCAAGTATCGAGCAGAGAGCGCCGAGGCTCGCGATGTGCATCTGCAAAAAAATTAATTGTTTTATGCGGTGTCATTGCTGAGCTGCGCGCTTTTAAAAACGCACCCGGCGTTCTTTCGCGTATTTTTTTTTTCATTGTTAATTTTGCTTTCTCCCCGTTATTGCGTTGGAAATTTTAGAGATTTATGACTCGGGTTCGCGGGCTTTTTGGGTTTGAGTTAATGCTCGGTTAAGAAAATCCAATATGTGATGTATAGTGGCGGACTGATTCTTTAACGATAATATTTAAATCTGTACTTGTTACGGAAGTCCTTTCAATTAATCGTTCGGACATGTCCTTAATTACACATAATGCATGCAAAATAAAAGCCAGCCATCAAACCCTCAGCGCAAGCATCTGTCGCTGAAAATCAGCAGTTCATCCAATAACATCGAACAGACCTTCAGCTTTAAATTGGCCCCTTTTATTCTTCTCACAATCGGGCCGTGAAACTTAGAGCGAATTAAGAGTCTGCGAGTCAAAGGCCTCGTCTCTCGTCGCGCAGTCAAATAAGGAAGCAAATGGCATTTCCTTAGGGCTGCGCCGCATAAAGCCGGGGTGGGGAATAATACAGCGCGCGGCGCTTGGGCAGGAAGACGAAGCGGGACGAGTAGGTAAGGGTAATAACGAAAGAAAATTCCCTATGTACGAGGGGCACTTTGATCGTGCCCTCTCCTCCGCTCTGGAAAATGAAGTCGCCGCGGCAATATTCGGCGTACTTACCCTTGCACATCCAGCCTCTTACCCAAACTCGCGCACACGGATACACGGAGAGGTCAAAATCGCCCCTTAATTCGCTTCCGGGCTCGCGGAATTGCTTTCTTCGCATTGAGCCGACCAGCGGCGCGCAGCCGCGAAGACACTCGTCTCTCACTCTCGCTCCATCTCTCTTGTTCGTCTTTGACGCTGCTGCAGAGCCGCAGAGAGAGCGAGAGAGAGAGTTGCAGTAGTAGTAGTAGTGGTAGAAGTAGAGCTTACCTATGTGCCATTGGCGGGTCTGGCTGGTGGACGGGCAAATACAGGCTATGCATAACAATCGATCTCGGGAGAGAGAAACTACGCGGGAGTGGTCAACGGGCTCGCGGAAGGATAAAGGAGAGAGAGGCGAGCGCGAGAGAGAGAGAGAGAGGGCAATGCCACCGAGCTGGACCGCCGCCGGCCGAAGACGAAGGCAAGTCTGAGATAGCCAGAGCCGACGCCGCTCCTAGCCAACACCCTATCTGCGGTTCGTCTTTCCTTTTCTCTCTCTCCCTCTCTCTCTCCTATACGGCTACGTAGCCTCTCTCCCTAGGCGTCTGGCCGTACGCGACATCAGCGTCTATCCCGGGCGCTGCTGTCGCGCTGCCGCCGCCGCCGCCTGGCTCTTCGTATTCGCAAAGCGGAGGAGGAACTCGGTAATCACGTTGACTGCATGCCAAACTGCGATAGTGCGTCTCTCGCCGCTGCCTGGGAGAGTAGCTCTAACTCCATCTCGCTCTTGGACGCTGCTGCATGCGCTGCTCTCGTATATACCGGCCGCCAGAGCTAGCCGACTGGCATATGCGTGCCTAATAAATAAGATGCGAATGCACGTGCGTGACTCGGTGTGTATGTGCGGGGCCCCCGTTTTCGGATTTTCGCGTTCTCGGGCTCTTCTTTTTCTTCGTGCCGAACGTTTATTTTCTTGGCCGCGGGCTCCTCTTTTTCTCGCTCGTTCGTCAGCGTCAATTTCTATAATTTATCGCGATTTAACATCATTAATTCCAGAAATATACCTAAAGTTATTAATGAACTTTGCGATTATTTTGATTATCAAAATAAAAGCGGTTGTAATGTTCCGTTTTAATTTTCATTCAGCAGCATCGTTTTGGCACCTTTAATATCAATCCCTATCAAGTTGTATTCATGCTACAAAAAGGCCTTGCAAACAAATTTAGAGGACGTTTGGAGAAATCGTAACAGTGCGTTAATACATATGTTTAATAATCTCATAATCTCCTTCAAGATATGAAAGTCATAATGTTTTAGCAATTAAAAAAATCTTAATCACTGAGATCTCTAAAAAAATGGGAGAAATAGACTGAAAATTTTTTAAAAATTCAAAATGTAAATATTGTAATTCAAGCATTTGATCAGATTTTAAAATATCAATTTAAGATTTTATAAAATTATTTTATAATATTTATCAACAGAATATTTTACTAAAAATATCTTAAATAAATTTTGATATAATCATTTTTTGATTAAACAAAGTTTCATTTCCTGTAAAACTATTTCTATATTTACGCTCGAACAAAGCTTTACTTTTCTCCTCTTTACGCAGATAACCAGCCTATTTACCCGGAATTGTAAAATCGAGCAGGCTCGTCGGAAAAAAAACATTACGCGAAAGTATTGAATAACAGCTTTATCACTTGATGCCTAAGCAAACCGATTCTCTATCGTTACCATTTCAAATGAGCGATATGCCCACTTCTCTCTCCCTTGTACCATACCAAAGCGCCCGAAGCATTAAGTAATTTTTAAGTCAAAGCAATAATCGCGCGCGCCTCGCTTTCACCGTTATCACAAGCCTGGAAATCGAAACAATTTCCTACGTCCGAAAAAGAACCGTTTGATTTGTCTCGACGGCGCAATCAATTTCACGCGCAGGATTCCGCAATGCTAGCGCGCGCGACTCTGTAAAATCAAGGAGGCGTGGGCAAGAACTTGAATAACGAGCCTACTGTGCTCGAGCGGCGCGATTAGCGCGCGCGTAAGCGGCACTTATTATACTCGGAAGGCTTTAATACACGAGGGACGGCTGCGTGCGAGTCTCTTTGCGCGAGCGCGGCGATGAGTTCGATTATCGTCCGGTTTTGTTTATATAGTGCCGAAGGGACGAGTACGAGCAGCCGCCGACGCGAGCCTTATCTTATCCGCCCGAATAAACAGGCCTACTTTCTAAACTTGAGGTGTTATCGCCTTTTACCTGAGCGCGACGGGGGACCGATCGACAAAAAATCATTGTTAATGCGTATCTCGCTCGCCCGTTTCATTGGCTGGAATCGGCGAAACAGTGCCGTTCGTCATAAAAGTTTTAAATGTTCGTTGCAGCTTAACGGCAAAGATTATTTTATGAATTATCGTTTGTGTTAATTAATTTTATTCAAATTTCCTAAAGGTTGAATTTAATCTTTAATTTTGAAGTTTGATTTCTCTCCAACTGCTGAAATATATATATATAACAATTACACACTTGATAATATTTTATGCATTATGAATTTTGTCGGTTAACTTAAAATAAAAGTATTTTTATTAAAATTAATTACTACTTTGACTGAAAGTATAGTTGCGCAAAGCGTAAAAAAAGCTGTTAAAATTGTAAGAGTACGTAAAGTGGAAATCTGCTTAGACTGTTCTTTTGTAACGTTTTTTTGCACTCCAATTGACGCTTTTAATTATGTAATTTGCATGCCTCGATTCTAGTAATTGAAACAAAAAGAAAACAAGGCAGAAAAAGCCGTTAGCACGCAATTAACACGTGTAATTAGTAATGGACAAATTTCACTTTACGCTCTCGTTATTCTCGGCTGGGAAAATGTAGTAATAAATAAAAGGGTTGCGATATATTTTCTTATTTCAGTTAGATAATCGACGTTAAACCGCAGGAAACCGTCTGCATTTACTGAATCGTGAAACGTTATTGTATAGCCGGCCCGTAATTAAATGAAGTGTACGGACAATCGTTCAATTAATGATCATAATGGCGATTCGCATTATTCCCGCGATGACGCGTTCGCGCATCATTATTGTTGCGAAGGACGCATTCCATCGATCTTCCTGACCAATTGCAATTTTTCCCATTCACTCTCTCACTCTCTCTCTCTCTTTTTCCCTCTCTGTCGGTCTTTCTGTCTGCGGCTTCATATTGTTAATTAACACTTTGTGCACGCGCTCGCTGCGCGTTACATACCCTATCTTACAAATGAATTTTCAAAAATAACTATGCGCTTGACTAATACTTTATTTCGACTAAACAAAAAAATTTTTAAATTAAAGAATGCATACTGATTTAAATAAAGCTCGTTTAAAAACCAATTGTTTTATTTTTGATATTACAATTCCCTTACTTTACATTTTCTAAAAGCACATCACTTCGCCACGAATAATCTTACAAATACTCCCCGACCTTTCAGCCCTCAAAAATACCCAAGCCCCATTTATCCTCGGGCATTCAAAATTGCAAAGAAGCTCGTCCCCATAAGAGATCCAATCGATTAAACTTCCTCTCCTCCGCAGCGAGAGCAAGTTACTTTTCATTTGGCTTGAAGGGCTTACGAACCGTCCGGGTAATTCGCCGCTCTCCCTGACCTCTCTCTAACCCCGCGGCGGCGGCGGCGGCGGAAAATAAGTAAGGTCCATCTCTTTCTCGACGAGGCACGTTCAAAAGCTAACGCGGGCTGCGCCGGCGATCGCCGAGAGCGGCGCGACGGACACGCGAAGCCATCGGTCAAGCAGCATTACGGAATTTGCATGTTATTTACTTGCGAGAGCCACTGAGTACATTTGTTTGGATTATCCCTGGAAATAAACCAGCGTCCGGCTGCTCGCTCCCGATGTCCAGCTCCTATGTATACGCGCGCTTTGCAAAACGGAAGCTCTTCTCTAGCCAAAGCTCGCGCAGGGACAGACAAATGATACCCGCCGTTTTCTTCGCCGCTCTTTCTCTAGATGTGTGCGCGCGCGCGTACGCGTCATTTTCAATCTGGCCGTAAGTCACCATTACAAGCGCCGCCGCAGCGTGCGGGGGGAAAGACAGATATTTGCGCAATACCTCGCTGATATTCCAGCGTCCGAGCAGACAGCGGCGCGGAGCGATGTAAAAAGCGACGCGAGATTGATGGGTCGATTTTTAATGAAAATTATTCGGTTTGCCCATACGCGCGCAATATTCAAAGACAGCCGCGTAATTAAAGGCCATAAAGCCTTTTTCATACAAAATTAGCATCGAGAGGATCGATCCTCCACTCTCCAGCGGAGACGGCCGCGAGCAGCCTTAACGACAGTTGCCCATTTCAATTTCAAATTCGACTTACTCTCTCTTAATGCTTACGCGTACACGGACCGGGAATTCTAACCGCCGACAACTGGGATGTACATATTCCGCGCGCTAAGCGAAGAATGACTGCTATATACGCGTTTGTGGTTGTACACGTACGTGCACGTTGATGTAAGGGAACGCGATCGATGCTCCTGCAAGCGTTTACCCGCGCGACTCATTAAGCTCCAATATTAGCCGAGATAATTTATATTCTAGCTTTATTTATGGTCCCGGGCACCCGCGCATCAACCGTTAAGCCGTTAGAAAGAACTGCACGTACGCAAGCGCGCGTGCTCTCATGTATATATAAAGTATCGAGCGAAAGGATAGGAGAGCCGTTCCAATTACATTCGCTTCGAGTCCTGTGCAAGACGTTAGGCTGTGTCTGTATATGCGACTAAGCTTTCCGTTGCTTTCTTCGCTTCTTCTAATCGTGATTCCCACAGACTGTCTACCTTATGCCGTATTTGTCAGTGGACTAAGCGCTCTTCTTGGGCTACTTTGTTATTGAAATTTATGATTTTCTCGGCGATGGCAAGTTCTGGATGTTATATCGAGAGTCGCTTCGCTAATATTTTTATGAAAAAGTTGGATTTTCTTG
>JAPYZA010004771.1:0-12999 GCA_030522685.1 Eupelmus azureus | reverse complement strand
GAACCCTTTAGATTCATTATACAGTTAATAATCTTAACAAAAACTTGGAAATACTGTAATGATCAACTGTCGTACCGCTCCGACTTCCCGTTAAAGGACGTTATCTTAATTTCTTAATTTAATGTAAACGAATAAATTAAATTGATGAATCGGAAAAAATTTCATTACTTACAGCGTTGCCAGTGATAGCGGCGATGCGGAATCAGGCTTCGAGGAAACGGATCCTGGTGAAATGGGCAGCGCCGTCATCAGGATGGTGTCGCGGTTCGTCGATCGCGTCTGCACCGAAGGCGGCGTCAGCGCTGAACACGTTAGATGCCTCCATCAAATGGTACCTGGTCTCGTACATATGCATATCGAAACTTTAGAAGCCGTGCACAGAGAGAGTAAACGGTTGCCTCCTATTCAGAAGGTAAGTAATTAAGTTTAAACTATTATTTAATGTAGTACGGTAAAAATTCTAAAACTTTTTATTTAAAAAGAAAAATATTGCCAGGCATGAACTAAAAAAACTAAATGATAATTTGTAAATATAGAATTATTGAAGCTATCGTTCGAGAGGTTTTTTTGAAGGTGAAAAGAAATTGATCTTTACCGAACCAAGATGACGTGTTAATGACGGTTTATTCATTATGTACAGTCGATTTTTCGGAGGTTCTCCAGTCCCCCTCTTTATAATTGTAAAATATGATAATTTGTTAAATTTATTTTTTGAGAATAATAATGAGTGTTATTATTTTTTCTTAGCCGAAAATATTAACACCCAATATGCTACCTGGAGAAGAAGTTATAATGGACGGTTTGCGCGTGTATCTCTTACCCGACGGTCGAGAAGAGGGTACGGTCGGCCTTCCAAAAGGACCACCTTTTTTACCCGCAGAAGGAGCAATCTTTCTTACAAATTATAGGATTGTTTTTAAGGGAATCCCATGTGATCCTTTTGGTAAGTAATGTGCTAAAAATTATTATCCTTTACAACTTAATTAATGAAATTCAACAGTTAATGACGATAACGTTTACTTCCATCAGCTTGCGAGCAGATGGTAGTTAGAGCTTTTCCAGTGACATCATTAACTAAGGAAAAACGAGTTCCTGTTCAACATTTGGCTCATATCGATCAATGTCATCAGGAAGGTCTTCAACTTAGATCATGCACTTTCCAGCTGATAAAGCTGGCATTCGACGAAGAGGTGACTCCCGAAAACGTTGAGACTCTACGTAAACTAGTTCATAAAGCGCGAAATCCTCCGCATATTTTTCATCATTTTGCTTTTAGTGGGCAAGTGTTGGTTACTCCAACTGCTCATAATAAAGGAAAAGAAAAACATGCTACTCTTAAGTACGTATACTCTTAAATATACTCATTATCATTATTATGTATTTAGTTACTGATGGAACCAAATATTTATTGCATTTTTTTAGGGGTTTCGCTAAGAAAACTCTGTTAAAAACGGCTAGAAAAGCTGGTTTTAAACCAAAACAATCCTCAAAAAGGCAAAAGTACGTTTTGCCAAACATGAATCTCACTAGTAATAATAAATACATGACATCTCCTGGTCGAATGAGTTTACCGATAACCGAAAATAACGATTTGAGCCATGACGACGATTTAAGTGGTAAGATTGACCAACACAAAATCGCGCAATTTTTTTTAATTCATTTATTTCATAATCTGATTGTCTTTCAGTTGACGAATTTGAACTACCAATACCAGGGATCGTTGTTCCTCCTGTAACAGATGCCAAAACTTTAGAACGATTATCGGAGCGAAGTTACGTGAGAGACTGGTATCGTCTTGGCTTGTGCTCAAATGGTCCGCAGAATAATCGACGAAACGAGCCATTTCGATTGACCTCAGTTAACTGTGCCTATATGATATGCAGAAGCTATCCCGCTCTATTTATAGTTCCTACCTCTGTGTCAGATGAAAGCATCCGTAAATTTTCTAGATTGTATAGACATAATCGAATCCCGATAGTGACTTGGCGCCACCCACGAACGAAAGCTTTGTTAATTCGTGGCGCTGGTTATCACGGTAAAAGCGTCATGGGAATGCTTAAAACACATCCGACGTCTGGTGGAAACCTTAAAGGTATAATTATATATATTTTTTTATTTTAGAGATTTATTTAAAGTGAAATATTTGACTAGCATTCCAAATATCATAATATTTAAAATAAAATTTTAGCGAGTTCATCGGAAAGTACATCATCGTTGGAACAGGAAAAGTACATAACAGCTCTTGTTGCTTCAACTCCGGTGTCAATATTACGACAGGGCTCGGCTTGGGGTATGTCGGATAGTTCATTAAGCATAGATTCGCTTCTGTTAGCTGCAGAAGACAGAAACGCGACTCCTGAACAGTCTCGAAGAAATCCTTTTAATAAAGCTATGGGTACATTAAGGTAATATTAATTAATTATTATTAATAAAACTACCTCGTAGAAAAGCGATCAATTGTTTTTAATTTTTTTTATTTATCGCCCAAATAGTTCTTCTGGGGGTAAAGGTCCAAAAAATTTCGGTAGGTGGGGTTCTCTGAAAGATAAGAGACAAAGCTCTCAAGCATCCTTGACATCGGCAAACCAAAGAGGGACCGTGAGGCATTCGGCCGACTCCGATAGTGGAACCGAGTGCGTTCATACGTTTCAACGAGCTGCTCTCTATATACTTGGCGAAAAGGCGCACATGAAAGTAAGATATTAATTGACATATATTTTTTGATCATTCAATTGAATTCTAATTAATCATTTGGTAATTTTGTTAAAGGGAGTTAAAACGGAATCAACACCGAAAACTGATTTTATACCTGTTGAATTCTATGATGTAAGGCATACAAAGGCTGCGTTTAAGAAACTCGTCAGAGCGTGCGTTCCGAGCTCACCTAATTTAGAGCCAGATGCTAGTTTTTACAAGTAAGTTAACTAAAAATAATACTTTTTTATATCGAAGAGATAAAAAAGTCCTTATCGATAATGCAGTAGATTTTAAGATCATGTTATACTATCATTTAAAAGACGACATAAAAACTAACTGTAAATGCAATATGAAATATATTTTATTGTCTTTCAGCAACATGCCACTTTAATTTCGCGAAAAGTTCAGATGCATATATAAAATTTCTTATGAATTTAATTATTAATAAATAAACATAGATGTTAGCTTTTCTCTTTCTTGTTATTCTTTTAAACTTATAACAAAAATATTAATTTTAGGTTAATAGAGAGTTCAGAATGGCTGCAGCAACTGCAGAGTCTAATGCAGCTCGCTGGAGCTGTGATCGATTTGATGGACCTTCAGGGATCCTCTGTGGCCGTGTGCCTGGAAGATGGCTGGGATACTACAGCGACGGTCTGTTCCGTAGCTCAAGTGTGTCTGGATCCGCACTATCGAACGATCGAAGGTTTCAGAACATTGATCGAAAAAGAATGGCTCGGTTTTGGTCATCGGTTCGGTCATCGCAGTAACCTCGCGGCTAACTCACAAACTACTAACTTCACACCCACATTCCTTCAGTTCCTCGACATCATACATCAGATACAGCGGCAGTTTCCGCTAGCCTTTGAATTCAACGACTACTATCTCAAGTTTTTGGCGTACCATTCGGTCTCTTGTCGGTTCAGGACCTTCCTGCTCGACTGCGAGTTCGATAGGGTTGAATGCGGAATCACGGCTGTAGAGGATAAGAGGGGATCACTTACAAGTCATCATAAAGGTATTTAATCAAACAAATAAATTGTCAGTTTCATAAAATAAAGATTACTAACCCAAAATTTTATATTCTAAAATTTTAATAATTAAAGGTGTAGATACGGGTAGCGATGATGAGACTGTATATCCCGGTGGACGGTTAGCTGGTACCAATATCGGATCTAATTTAGGACAAAGTATATTTGATTATATTGAGAAACAGCACGCCAGATGTCCTCTATTCTACAATTTTATGTACACTCCAAATTTGGAACATCCAATTCTACGACCAGTGTCTCATCTGCCCAGTCTGGATATATGGCAGTACTATCTGGAAGAAGAACTGGCGCATGGGCCGGCGTATGATCTTGAAATTATTCAACAAGATTCACAGCAAGAGGAAGAGTCTGAAGCTGCTGATGGCATTGTTAAGAGTAATAGAAAAGTCGTCACGCAAGGGTAGGAAACAAACTATAACTAATAATTTTAATACTTCTCATACTGAATTGTATTTAATTTTGTAAAATGATGTATTTCGAATCTTATAATAAATAAATAAATATAACTTGTAGGTATAACAGCGTAAGTACAATGGTTCCGGATCAGTTTACTCATCTTTTGGAAGAAATTCACAAGCTTGAAACAGAACTTGGACACTTGCCTCAAAAATGGAAAGTTTTATGGGATAAACTTGAATTACCTAACACCGATTCTCTAACTGTAGGTTTATGAGTATTAAATTTTTTTAGTTAAAATATAACTTCTGTTGTTAACTAACCATATATATAATTTTTATTACAGAGACACGCATCATTTAGTACAGCTCTTGTAAGACATCACGGGCGATTAATTCATAAACGCTCTACATTAGAATTACTTTTAAGAGGAAAACTTGCCGGTGGAAGTACATCTGGAAATGAAAGCTCCGTCTACGTTCATCCTCATAGGTATTTATCACTTCACATACTTATTATCAGAAAACCGCACACTTCAAATTTAATGCTTAGATGATTGCCATATGGCCGTCATGATTTTAATTTATTTGGATGTACAGCTAAATTTTTTATTATGCAAACAGAAAATAATATACTATTTGTATGTTTAAGATTTGAAAGACTTGATACAGCTACGCCAACACACTGCGATGCATGTTCGGGTGTTTTATGGGGTCCTGTGAAAGCTGGATTGAGGTGTGTCGATTGCGGACATGTATGCCATGACAAATGCGCCGATTCTGTATCCAAAAATTGCACAAAATACAAAGCAGTGGGATCAGATAACGTACAAAATCATACTCTTACACGTAGCGGCGGAGACAATGGAAGCGTTAACTCGAGTAAGAATAGACTGCAACATTGAATTCATCAATAATTTAAATTCCAATTCCTACATAATTGAATTGATTTCAGGTGTTACGACATTACAAACTTCATCGCAACAATATTACGAACAATTTTCTAGTAACGTGGCAGAAAATAGAACACACGAAGGATACTTGTACAAACGTGGAGCACTACTCAAGGGATGGAAGCAACGATGGTTCGTTTTGGATTCCATTAAACATCAGTTGAGATATTACGACGCGATGGAGGATTCAAATTGCAAAGGTTACATAGGTAAGATTAAACTTAAGAAGAAAATTTAATTTATCCCTGTATTTGAGTTTTTTATATATATTTTTATTTGACACAATTACAGATTTGGCTGAGGTCGTATCAGTAACTCCTGCAGCTCCTTTGCAAGCACCAGGAAAGAAGACAGATGACAAATCTTTCTTCGATGTAAGCATATTAAATGCTTCATTATTATTTTTTAAAAGTAAAAATAATTATAATGTAATTATTTTCTTGTTTCTTTTCAGCTTCGCACAAACCGTCGAACGTACAACTTTTGTGCAGGTGACGCAGCAACGGCACAAGAATGGATCGAAAAAGTTCAGGCGTGCTTGCAGTAGTGCCTCGAATACAATTTGTCTTTGTATGAAATTAAATAAGTGACTGATAGGATAATTATCCCGATTTGTGAGATACTTTTGTATAGTGTAATCGTAAACGTCGTGAACAGTAAATTTGCGTTGAAGTTATAATTTTTATTAATTAAAATTTATTAAATATTATTGTGATTATGGTATTTCAAATAATGCCTATGAAAGTGAATGTGGAATAGCATTAAAGTACGTTCTATCAAGATAAACAAGAGTTAAAAACTTGTTCTAATTTTTATAAAGGTTGTTCGATTTTGCCTTTTTGACGAGTGATTACATAATTTATGGAAGCGTTACAGTTTTCTTAAAAAAAAAACCTGTTTTCTACTTTCAAACAAAATGCGTACTAGTAATGATTATTAATCACGCAAATTTATAGTCTATAAGCTATGTATATCCATTGATATATCATTAGGATTGTTACTGCTAGATTTGCATTATACAATTTTGCTTATTATGGACTGTGAGCCAAACAAGAAAAGAAGAGTTATTAGCTTCTGCTTGTTCAGCTTCAAAGAAAAGATATCCTCATTCATAGCGTTAATTAAAAATTTTAACAACTTGATCTGCAATTGAAAAGAAAAGAATAGCGATCGTCAAGTTGTATTATTGTAACAGGGATAGATTAAAAATGGTAATCTGTCGCTGATTATTGTGAGTCTCGTTCAAAACTTGTACAAATGTTCTTGTATAAATGGCAATATAATAGACATACAGTGGATACGGAATAATTTATTTGTTTCCTTACTATTCTATCTTCAATTTAAAAAAAAAAAATTAAAATTTACATTTTACATTATCTTTTTTATTTAATTCTTAGAATATATTCTGTTATTCCTTTTTTTTCTACAAGTATTGAGTAATATACGCTAAATAAAGTACATATTTATTATTTATTATTTATTTATTTATTATAACCAGTAATAAAATTACATATATATAAAAATTATATTAGGGAGTATACTAATATACAAGTAGTAAATCCATTTTAGACAAATATTCTTCATTTGAATATAGCAAACAATCAGTTTAAATACAAACTATGTTACATTAAGATATTGTTTGAACTACAACAAAATCTATCGGACTTTAAATAACATTGTTGTAAGCTTTGTTTAAGAATGTAGTATCGATACATTACTTTACAATCAATAACTCTAGAACTGGAAGGTTAATACGATTTAAACTCTGCTTCCCTTTTTACCAGATATGGTTTCCTTGAATATTTTTTTGTTTGTTTAATAATATCTTTTCTTGACGTTTCTTTTCCTCTTTAAATGCTTCGATATTAGTATTTCGTTCTTTTCTTCTTTCCTTTCTGTACATCTTTAGAGCTTGTTTTCTTTCTTTTCTTAACTGTGGAGATTCATTTTTCGGCCGTAAACTCATTACATTTATGGAAGATTTTGTCGTATTTAAATTTACAGCTGCCATCTTTGTTTCAATAATTTCCGATTCATGTTGAGCAAGATTCTCAGCGGTAAGTTTGTTTTGATTTTTCTGTTTTAAAATATCTTTTGGGATACCCGTTTTAGCATCAACTGTTAGTCTTCTAGATATCGCTGAATCTGATATTAGTTTTGGATGATTATAAGCCTTACTATAATTGCTTAAAACACTTTCGCAATCCCAGTTTTTTTTTCCTTTAAGCTCAATTATTACTTTTTGTAAATTATTATCAATTTTATTTTCGCTTGTACTGGATATTTCTGAGTCTGCATCTTTTACGCGATCTCGAATTGATTGCGGTATATCATCCTTTTGTTCTTTTTCATACTGTTCAGCACATTCATGTAGTAGTAAGTTAGTATCAGGTAATAGGTAACCTTCAATATTTTCACAATCTAAGGATCCAATTTCGTGTTCATCGTAATCTGCATACATTTTTTCAAATTTATCATCTAAAAGGACAAGTTGTTTATTTCTTTTTACAACACTACTACTTATGGAGTATTCTGTGAAACGAGACTTTGTTTCTTCATCTTTGAATGTATATTGTGGAAAGTTGAAACTAACATCATCGTCTTCTTCTTCTTCACTTAATCCACATTCTTCATAAAAACACGCGTCATCACCTTCAATTTTACCTTCAAAATCATTTCCACTTGCTAAAGCAACAAAATCATCTTCTAATTGATTATCTGGATCACTAAAGTCAAAATCGTCATCCAATGCTGCAACTAAATCTGGATCTAAATCTAATACTGGTCCTGAAATTGGAGCCGCTTTATTAAGAAGTCCTACATTTTCTTCAACATTTGATTCAAATACAGAAGAAGGTAAGTTAATCGCCAATTTTTCATCAGATGATGTATTTTTTTCATCTTTATTTATAACTTTAACTCTTTCCCATTCAGTGTTCAAGACATTAACATCTTGCAAATGTTGCAAATAGTCATAATCATCATCAAAAAATATTCCAAATTTACGCTGTTCTTCCTTAGAATCCTTTTTACTTTTGACAGCTTGATTATCGTTTACTGGTTGAAGAACTCTTTGTGGAGCATTTTCATCTGCAGCTAAGGGATCTTTTTGAGATCTATGTACTAAATGAAACTTAACCGAATTCTTTTTGTCGATAAACTGTTTTTTCGGCATTGTTTTTTAGATCCTTTTATCACAATAATGAGGCGTATTTTGATCAAATTGAACTCAATCTTATTCTTTCAATCTTAACCTTAAATTTAATAATGTTAAATATTATTATATTATTTATTTATTGTATTAAATTTACAACCATATTTTAATTTCAACATACAAACATATAAACTAACGCAATTATTGGTTACTTACGTCGTGCTATGCACATGGCTGCTTGACACTCGATACAATGTAACTATATACTATATACATACGCAGCTAAATACTACGACTTTTGCAGATTCCTACTTTTACAATTCATTTGTCGATTTCACCATTCACAAAAAAATCCATCCAATAACAAGAATTCATGAGAAACCGCCTTTTCGATCCCCTATACCTAGTAACATTACATCAAAAATCCCTAACGGTCAAACTGTCGCCCCCTCTGCCTAGTTCCATGTTTTCGCTTCGACCATTTCCTTTTCATGTCGTCGCGTCGCGTAAGAAACACGTGGCTGGTGCGATAATTCGTAAATTATACGAAAAATAAAGTCTGCATCACGTAAGTACCCATCAAAAATCCATCGCTACATATCCCAAAACCCACACCCTTCGAAATTTTGATTCGTCCAGGTCCAGGAAGTCCTGGATCAGCGCCGGTTACGCGTGCTTGCCCAGGCGGCTGTGCCAGTTCGTCTCGCGGTCGTCGCTTTATTAATCGATAAATCACGAGAGTTTGGCGTTTGGTTTCGAAAAGTAAGGTGGTGAATTTTTTGTGAATTTTTGACGTTTTTTGTGGTTGATTTCGATAGGGCGAGTTGGAAAATTCGCGATTAATAATGATCTAACCTATAAGCTTCAACCGTCTCGACATCGTCCATTTTGCGGGGCCGTGATTATTTTGTCTAGTTTTAGCTATATTTCATATCTGAATATATCAACTTATTGAGTTAAAAAAGCCTTTGTAAACATCCTAGTGTATGTATGGATCCAGATGTTTACAAAAATATTGATATTGCTGAGTGTTTATGATTTTATTTTGTTTACGGTTAATTTCACTGCAATGTGTAATACCATAATTAACTAATATTCTTCTTTATTTTATTTTTATTATTATTTATATTATGTTTAATAATTGCTTTTTTATTTATCTCTAAAGTATATTAATTTTGATGAAAAATTAATCGATTCTTTGTTTATTTCAGAATGCCCCTTGCAAAAGATTTTCTGCACCCGTCTCCGGCTGAGGAGAAGAGGAAACACAAGCTGAAGCGATTGGTTCAAAAACCAAACAGTTACTTCATGGATGTCAAATGCCCTGGTTGCTATGCTATCAAGACAATCTTCTCCCATGCCCAGAGGCCAGTTGAATGCGATGGATGCCGCACGATACTGTGCACGCCCACAGGCGGCAAAGCACGACTCACTGAAGGTTGCTCCTTTAGAAGAAAGGTTCAGTGCTAATTTTAAATCTTTAATTACATTCGATAAATAAAAAACGAAAACATGAAAAAAAAGAGGAATACCAAGAGTTTTTTTAAGTTACTCCGAACTATCCCAAGCCAATGTTTCCTTAACTATTAAAGAATAGTTTAAGTAAATGTGAATAAAGATTCGTTTTAAAAAAAGATGAGTACTTTGTACATTTTCAAAATCCAAAATCTATTTACTTATTTATATAAAATATAAAATTAGATTTAATTTAAAAAATTTTGTAGGTGTTTATATAAACAATTAAAGGAAAGGTTTAATTAACGTAACACAAATATGTAAATAAACTGGTTGTATATTTTATACATACATATCTGCATTTTGATGCCTTAATCATTATACATTTTATTTATGGAAATCATTAAAATTGAAATTTTACACAACTTGCAATATGCGGTCCTAAAAATTTCCGTTCGCAAACTTTTGTCAGGCACCAACACTAGATAATGTCATAATCAACAAATGTACATAAAACTTGAATATCAATGGAATGATTATAAATTTATGAATATAAAATAGCATTGTATGCTTGAAATATCCCAGGTGCAACTTCCACAGATCTTGATTTTAACGATAACTAAAAAGAAGAAATGATAAATTTAAAGAACTTGTATATTATTTTTGAATTTTGCTTTTGGAATGTCTAAGCTTACCAAAATATCTGGATTTCCTGGCTGAATTTTCAATTCCACAAGCACCCACACATTGTTTGTCAGTTTCAAAGACTGATACAACATATCCTGTCCTTCCACATTCCTTTTTGCTATTGTAAAGACATTATTCTGTTGCATTTTTGATACTACTTGATCTGTCGTTAACATAATACCAGATAAAGTATATTGAACCTATAAAATAATACAAAAAAAAATATAAATTATGATTTGCAAATTATATTATAGTATCAAAATAGTTTTTTTTATCATACTTCGTTTTGAGCTGGAATATCTTTCCACGTAGAAAGGAATACCCTCTTATCTAATTGTCCATCTTCCGTGAAATAGACGTTCATGGGTACAATACAAGCAAAATAAAAGACATCAATGTTATTTTTTATCGCGACTTGGAGATTATTAAGAGGTTCCATTCGTTGTACTGCTCCAGAAGTGGACAAGGGTACACTACATTCTATACTTTGACCTGGATTCAGTGGGGCTGGAACTTGCAATGGTACTGCAGGTGCTAATCCAAAGCTGTTTTTGTTCAACTGTATCGCAAAACCGCCCATTGGTTGCATCGCTTTATTCGTAAACGTCATATCCATACTTATTTGACCACTCCTAAAAAATATTCAAGATATTTAGTACTCGTACAAATCATAAGAATAACTCGAAAATAAAAAATATGCTTACTTCCTTGAAAACGTTCCCCAAATGTCAAAACCTTTTCCTTTCTCTGCTGGTAACCAGTTAACTTTTGGCGTTATGTATGACGTTGTACCTTGGGTGAAGCCGAATATGTCACCCAACAGTCCAGTTGTGGTTTGTGAGACGGAGGGTTGCGCTGCACTTGCTGTGTCAGCGCCTCCAAGTATGCCATCCAGACCGCTACTCAAAAGATCTAAACCTAATCCCGTCGATGCCGGAGGTGCTGGTGGTACCATTGTTGGACCACCTGAAACGAATTCAAAATTAATTGTTTGTTCAAATCGTTAAAATACTAAAAATTGATAATTTTCAAGTAATGAAAGACTTATTACCTATATCCATACTGAGTAGATCGCCAATAAGCGAATCTTGTGCGGGTATGACTTGAGCCTGTGGTTGCGATCGTGCGGCTGGGTCTTCATTGGAATTACTTCTGGCTGGCAGCGATTTCCTTGCTCCCGCTGCCCTTCCTTCAACAAAGGCCGTAGGTGGCTTGTGATACACTGAAGCCAAGCTGGATATGTGACAGATGAGTTCGTCCAACAAAGTTGGCTCCAGAAGATCCGTTTCCTCCGAGATCAGCGGCTTTTCCGCAAGCACGACTTCTTTGGCCGCTGCTGGATCTGTACTGAGTAATCTCCAATAGATGAAACCTCGATCTCTCAAATCTGGATTGTCCGAGTCTTGCGTGGCGAGACTGAGGACTTGCTGCACCAGCTCTTGAGTGTCCGTTGGCCTCTTGAGGAAAAGCTTGACGATGGCGGTAAGCAGCTGCAGCTGCACCTGAGTATTCTCATCGTGGAAGCCTTCCAAAAAGCTCTCAAGCAGCTCGTCGGCGTTGTCGATACGTTCGGCGTACTCGCCAATGATCCAGATCATGGAAGCCCTGGCCTCGGGTTCGTCCAGCGTATCCAGATTCTCGCAGAGCGTTGAGATTATGCTCTCGTATTTGTTGGGATACTTGCGGAATATGTCCTTGATGACAACTATGGCTTCTTGTACGACGTAGTTGACCTAAATTTTAAGTAAAAGATGAAATGAAATAATGAACTGCAAATAATGTTTTACTAGCGTTACTATAGATAAAAACGTACTATTAGCGTAGTTACTAATGTATTTACTAAATAAGTAGATTCTGAGTTGTTAGAGTACAATGACATAAAAAAATAGACAAACTTATACCTTTGTTTGAATGAGATCTAACAACGTCGATACACAACGTTCTGCAGAAGGCTCGACCTTTATAGCGCAGCGTCCGATGGCTCTCACTGCTTTCCTTACAAAATCTACATCTACTTCCGTGGCATACTCCTTTAATTCGGATAATACTTGTGCGATGTTAGCTTGCGAAGCTAATCTGATCATGATGTCGAGTTTTTCTAGTTTCACGTAAATCGGATCATTGTATTTGACGAAGAATACTTTCATTTCATGTTTCAGAATATCTGGTCTCTTTTGAACAATGAGATTGATATTTCTAAGGGCAACATATTGCACTTCTGGTTCTGAACTCAAAAGAGTGACCAGTGGTGGTGCCAATTTCTTTGTTAAAGTTCCCACAAAATCTGACTCTGATTGTAGCATTTCCATTAATTTCATCAGTACCTAAAACAAAATTTTTAATTCACGTTCGACTCTGAAGAAAAAGTTCGGTAAAACTAAATATTTTAAAAATTTACTTTGACTGCTGATAAGACCACGGCGGCATTTGCATGTGCTAAGCGCGGAGTAATTCTCTCACAAATACTTTGTGCCTCTCGATCATCTTTGGGTGAATAATTTGCAAGAGAATCTAGAATAAATACTTGACCCCATTCTGTACATTCATTTAAAGCTGTGAGAAGTTTGTTAATAGTCTGAGCATTCATAAAATTGGTTTTGATAATT
>JAPYZA010004770.1:0-10853 GCA_030522685.1 Eupelmus azureus | reverse complement strand
ACCATTGGGTTGCTATCTGAAAGTAAATCCTTGAGTTGGTCCAAAAATCCTTGATCCTCCACTAGTCCAGCATTAATATCATACAGTTTAGCCACGCATACTGCCGCGGTTTTTCGTACATAAGGATCCTCGTCCTTGAGGCACTTTCTCAGTGGCTCACAGAGGTACTCAGTGATTTTGTCCACACGAATGCAACCCATGGTACGAACAGCTAATGCACGAATCAGGGGGTTTGGATCCTCGCAGTCCTACGCAAAAATTGGTCACGCCAGGGATTCAAGTCTAGTCACAGTAATGGCTATCTATGTCAACTCAAAGATTTGACAGTATAGAAAATGAAATGGTACCTTAGTCATCGGAGATGTTGCTAGCTCCTTTTGCGTGTCAGAACGAAAAATGTCAAATTGGTCACCGTCACCATTGTTATTATTTTAGTTAATTACGTATCAATTTTATCACAAAAAAATCACATCGCATTTGAACCAGTCATTTTTTAAAGAGCACGATTTATTATACGTATAACAACTTGGATCTTGAAAAAATCTTATAAACATGTAATAAATATACATGAAGCAAAAAGTAAAATTTGAGTCAGTCACAACATCAATAGACAGCCTTGTAAAAATTTTAATGTACAAACAATAATCAATATTTATTAAGCTATTACAAGAAAATAACTTGAGTCTCTAGTTTATATGCAATCAATAAATCTACTTTTTAAAACTGAACTATTTTATCCCTTCTAGGGAGTATAATAATAAAGAATACTGATTCATATATTTATATAGCAAACAAAATATACATGCACTTGACCAAGCCAAACAAAAAGAATGACATAATGATCTACATCTATAAACACAGAAGATGAGAGTGCTCATGCACTTTTCTCAAAAGAAAGGAAATATAATGTAATAACATAACATATAAAAAAATTTATGCTTGAATAAACTAAACACAAAATAACTCATAATAAATTTAAATTTTTTACTTTTTAAATTATATATTATTAATTATTCAGTTTTAAATATTAACAGCAATGCAGTAAATTAAAAGACAACAGAAAACAAATATAAAAGTAATAATAAAGCACAATCTATAACTCAAATTTATGAGTTATTGATTGTTTTCTGTTCAAGTTATAAAAATTGCATTGCTATGAATTTGCTTTGGCAGAACATGAATTTTGTGCTATTAATATAAGATTGTGTTGACTTTGGACTTGGTTTCAAGTGCACATACATTACAGTGATGGGACTTTTACAATTTATAACTATACATAATACTTTTCTATTTTAGCAAGGTTCACATTAAGCTACTTCTTAATATTAATGAAACTTCAATCTCGTGCCCTTCAAAAAATAAGCAATCCAATCTTGTACCGTCAGAACACACTATCCTACACACTACAATGCAGATGGCTTAACAAAATTGAAATTACAGTTAAGCACAATCTGCATTTTAAGATAGAGAGACAAGCTATAGATCAATCTACAATTTTTGATTTACAAATTAAAAAAGCTTATTTATCATAATTTGCCTACAGCTTGTCTTGAAGCAAATGGATTTATGATTTCATGGTATTGTTAGTCTTAAGTTAGAGGAAATGTTTTTATATGATTTATATATAAATGTATATATAAATGTGCGAATAAGTAAAGAATAGACATGAGAACATTCAAAATATATAAATAATTGAATATTTATATATTTATAGTGCACAAACAAATGTGATAGACAAAAAAATTAATGAACTTGAAGATACATTACCTTAACAAATGTGTTGACTGCCATAATTGCCATATCTGGCTGGCTTTTAGCATAGTTCATAAGATAAAGATACACCAATTTCTTCAATTCTAGATTATCTGTCTGCATGCAATTCACTACATCTGGGAAGAGTGCTGAAACGTCTTTGCCAACTGTCATAGAGGCAATGACCTGAAAATCATTCCAAGTTTTTCAATGACAGTAGATTTAACGAAACTGATTTAAAGTAAGGCACTCGCTGGCATGAAAGTTTTAAACAAGCTACTGATACAAAAGTTACCTTTTTCACAGCTTCTTTCTTTTTCTCTTTTTTGTCATTATTGAGCTCTGACTTTAACTCAAATATCTCTCCCTTCTTAGTGGTAGTGAAATACTTGGAGTCGGTCATTTTTGCTGTCAAAACAAATAAAATAAATGAGTAACGGGCACTTGTCGGAGCAAGCCTCAAATCTACACAAAAAAGCAACTATTCCACATTAAACTCGCGTTAACAACAAATTTACTGCTCGGATACAACCAACGATAGAGAACACATATAAGAACAATTATTCGCCTGGTGTATACATACTCGTGTGCACACAGTTCATGCGTGCACCTTACACACGTATACACCCACGAAGAGGAGAGACATACACGTATAGCTTATCACAGCAGGGCCATTGCGGATCAATGCTCTAGAATTAATAAATCTCGCTGGGCCGGCGGTCACCTCTCCGCAGAATCGACAATCAAAGGGGCTGGCAAAAATCAGGTGTGTTAAATCTCTCAGAATGAAATGTGAGCGTGAAAAATGCAATAATTAAACGACTCTCTGGCAGGTATAGCTATATACACCAGCCAACGACGTACCGAAACGCTCAATACGAGCGGCCACACACACACACTCGCGCGCGCGCGGAAATGTACGTTGCAGATATATACAGCGGGAGCGAGTGCATGCAAAAAAAGGGAGGAGAAAGATGGTCGTGTTGCGAACTGCAGAGTGATAATGAGAGAGTGGAGCTTAGATTGCTTGTCGTTAGAAAATTCAAAGGCCGACGTACGCGTTTGCAAGTAATACTGAAACACTTTGAAGAGATTATCACCTGCGACTGGGCGACCCTCAATTTAACAAACACACACACAAACCGCTCCGCTTCGCCGCGACACCAAGTGACAGCCCGTCGTTTCTCTCTCTCTGCGACCGTTCGGCTCCTCGGCCTCCGCTGATGTGTGTATACGCCCCCCTATCACACCTACCCTGCTGGTGGCTGTGTATATATAGTGTAGAGGAGTCGACTACGTCGGCGCAGCTCGGGTTTTCTGATGACGTATGCTGGGAGAATGGATTGGGTATAGGGAGTTTTTTGCGGGTTTGGGGGAAGAGAAAGACACTAGGACGGTGGAGATTGCGTGGAGGCAATCGAATTATTTAATTACGGCTCGTTTAGAGCTTGACTGGGTGAATGCGACGTTTTTGTTATGTAGGCTTGTGCGCAGCTTTATTTTCGAGATTGGAAGATGGAAATTTAATTCGGTCAATTGCCGTCCTTTTATGCAGGGAATTTGTTTTGAGAGCTGGGGGGGGGTGAAGAAGTGGGAGACGGTATTTTCGAGATTCTTTTAGTTATTTATTTCACCATAAGTTTATAAAATGTAACGTACATTTTTATACATTTATACACTATATAGATTCTTTTTTTCCTTACAATAAATGCCATTTGACTCGAATCAAGACGCTATAGTGTCGTTTATAAGCCACTTCTTATATTTTAAGATTCTTCACGCAGTTTGAGTAATCGATCACAATCACATCTCGTCGCTGTGCATAAACGTGTGGATGGAAATCAATATAAGAAAAATTCTTACAAATACTTTCTCTTTTTAATGTCAGTACAATACTTTCACTCTAAATTATAATTTAAAACCTAATATGTATGAAAAAAATCAGATCAGCTCAGATCAGTCGTACAAATGCACATTTTTCTTTTAACTTACTAAGAGCACTTCAGCATTTAAACAATGCTATACGCATTATAAAAAATACAATATTACTATAATTAAAGTGATTAATCTTCATGTTCCACACACTTTGCAGTGCCGATAATCTTTTAGGAGTTTCTTTAAATCGTTTGAATCAGTGCATAGTCTCAGAGTGTACGATAATTTTGCTCAGTTCTAATTTTGTAAAATTTGTAGGAACCCACACTTATTACAATGAGACAAGTTGTTAGGATTATTCCACCTGAAAAACAACAAGAGCATTACAAATCTCAAATAGCCAAAGATAAAAAAATAATTAAATTGCATATTAAAATCATCTTACCCATAAAACTCAGGCCATCAAAATGACGTCCCTTAGGAGCTGGCGTTACAGGTATCGAAGTAGTGCTGGATGCAGGAGCAGCTGTAGGTTTTGGAGTTGGAGATGGAGGTGGTGCTTTAGTGGTTGTTGGTGTTGGTGTTGGTGCTGGGGTAATAGTAGTTGCATTACTTGTATGAGGAACGGGCGTTGTTGAAGCCTGCCAACAAAAAATTGAATATATTAAATAAATACTGAAAATTTGAAAAACACAAATTGTTTTAAATCATTAAATAAAATTAATTTTTTACCGGAGTAGTTGAAGGAGGATCAGTTGGCTTAGTAGTTGGCTTTGTTGTTGGAGGTGTTTGCGACGTTGTAGTGGTTGGGGTAGTTGTAGTAATATTAGCAGCATGAGTTGTTGTAACATTATTAGAAGGTGGTGGAGTTGCTGTAGTCGGAGGAGCTTCAGTTGGTGGAATGGGAACACCTGTTAAACAAACATAAAAATTAAATAAAATTGATCTTCAAGAATATTTTAGTTACAATATTTTCCGACATGTTGTAAAAAATCAAAAATGATTCATTATAACTGATACAGAAACAAAGTAATATAAAACAGGCTGACTAATAACTCAGCAGCAAGTAAGATAAAAAAGAAAGATACATAACTATAGAGAACAACAGATTAACCACGTTTGCTCTCAATTCTATTCTGCTTTCAATGTACAAAAAAAATTCAAAAGAAATTGATAAATTACATCTGAGCAACATTAAATTGCCCTAATCAAACAAATAATGTGGCCCATTTTCACTATCACACGAGCAAGTATTTATCAAAAAAAAATCTAAAAAAACTCAAACAACCAAAATAACTAAATAAACCCTTCAACACCACCATTCCCACATTAACACACATAATCCCCTGCCTAATTAATCATCCGCATTTGCAACGTGACACCGTTTACCCCGGATCAATAACCCAGCAATAACAAAAACTAATCCGCACTGTCCACCCTCGGAACACCCCCACCGTCCACACCCCCTAACAATATAACCTCAAACCATAACCCGACCACAAAAACCCCAGCATCAACCTCCCAAAAAAACCTCTCTCTCCTTCTACCGTTACCCAAATATCCACGCGGCTGAACAAAACACCCACAAAAAAACCTCCACGTATATACGGCCAACAAGTGCGCAACGCTCGCTTAAGTACACATATACAACGTACCTTGAGGCTCGCCTCCCGGAAAAGCCAGCACTCCTCCAGCCAGCACCGTCAGCACCAGCAATACCTTGCACATCGTCCCACAGTTCCTCATCTTCCCCTTCAGGTACACACTCTTCTTCCTCGACCTCGCCGAGAAACTACCTCCTAAATCCTAGGCTAATAAAACGCTCGACTAAAGTAGCTCTCTCTACGCTCTTAGCACGGAGACGCAACTGCGAATGATCGATCCCTCGAGAAAGGCGTGTAATATAAAACAGTTAAAGCCAGGCTGTTAGTCCAAGCGCCGTGGAAATTCCGCAGTGGCCTTTCTTTCGGAGAGCGCGTTCCTGTACTGGCCGTGTGGCTATGCGCTGCGAGGCGGCTGGCGAGCGGAGCGGGATATTGAGAAAAGAAACGGCGTAGAGAGTGAGAGAACACGGGGAAAGCCCCAGCTCGCGCGCACGAGGAGGAGGAGAGCCGCTGCGCGCTCGGGCCTGTGTATATTAAATGATAACGTCACGAGCGCGCGCCGAGCTAGCGAAATTCTATAATATTAATCGAGCTGGAAACTGCTGACTGATGCGTTGTGTTGGCAGTGGTTGGATATGGTTTGGGAGAGAGGTTATAATGTAGGTTTTGTTTTTGGGTGTGTATAGGGGGTTACTATGTTGGTTTGGAGAGGATGGTCTTTTCGTCCTTTTGTCTTGTGTCTTTCAGCACTATGGTTCTGTATAGCTTTTTTTTGATATACTGTGTGCGTGTGTCTATGGGTGGTGTATATATGTCGCTGGGCATGGCGCTGCGGTCGTTTTCTTTTAGCGCGCGCTGAAGTTATGAAATTCAGCCGAGGGGAATTCCGAAAATGTCAATATTTGCTGTTGGCTCGTGCGATAAAACAAGGCGCGGGAAGTTACGCTTTTTTTCGGAGAGGGAATAAAGGGGACTATTGTTACTTTGAATAAAATGAGACGTCGGAGAGTTTAGTATCGGTCGCATTGTTTCTTATCACGTACATATACACTGTACATACATACTTATACGTACTAGAACGTTGTCGCACACTCTTCGATTTATTCATTGCCTACTTATCCCCATTAAAGCATTATAACATGCAAAAACGTCTCTTTTACAATCGCCTCACGCTCCCATACTAAAAATAATCAACTCCACAACGGCCAGCACCGCAGAGCGCGGAAACATCCATATCTCAAAACCAATTATAGCCCGCGCTCCGAAACCTCCACTATCGCAAGCGGAAGCTCGCCTCTACATCAATCATCAGCCTACAAAACCATACGATCAACCGCACGGCAAAACATTATCATCAAAACCATATCCCATCGCACAAAGGAAAGCCACCTGCGCCCGCGCATAACACACGAGCAAGCGTAGGTGCAGCGATGTAGCATCCATGCGTCCCTCTCAGCGCGCACGCATAGCTCTCTGCGCGCTTATTGATCCATGTAGAGGGGCCAGCTTGGCGCGACGGCGCAGTCCTCCTCGGCTCTGCGTTGAAGAAGCGCCGACAAAGTCGCCCGAGCACCAGTCCCGTGTAGGAACGGATTCAGGAGCAGACAGCTTTGTGAAGAGTGAGAGAAGGACGGAGCCTTCGCCGCGAAACATGGCGCAGCTATTCACGATGCTCGGCTCGTTGCTTCTGCTAGCCTGTGAGTATGTTCGTATGTGGAGGAGGTTGGGTTTTTCTTCGGAATTGTGGGGTTTTTGGGGGGTGGGTGGTTTTGAGGGGAGGTGGATGGTTGGGGTTTTTTTATTGTTGGGCTGATGGGATAGTTTCTTGAGGTTGAAATTTTACGGAGTAGTTTAGCAGACGATTGCGAGGTGGGGTGGTGCGTGTTTTAACGAGCGATCGGGAAATGAGATTCGCGAGTTGTATTTTGATGAGGGTAATTTGTAGGATAGCGGATCGATTTTCTTGTTGTTTTAGAGTCTGTAGATTTCTTTGTGCGGATTTTAGAGATTCAAGGATGATTTTATCTTCTTAACGGGCGGTTTTACTGGAATATAGGTAAATTCACGGATATGAATTTTAGTATGCAGCCTTTGAGAGCCTTTGAGAGTTCCCTGAAACTCTCAAAGTACCCGATGCTTTTACGCACAGATGATATCGATAACCAACCATAAAAGATGCAGCGCCGCGCTGAAAACCCATCAAATCTTATGAAAGAGTTATTCATCGATTCGATCTCAAAAAGGTGTACTGCATTCCAAGCGAGTCTCAATACACTCGTTGCACCCATCCTAAAATTATTACACTACACGCGCTAAAATGTCAACCATAAATTTTTCCAATTTCTCATAAACCATAAAAAAGCCATACGAACCTTGAACCCAATCTGGTCTACATTTTCAGTTACAGGGCCGCTATTCCAAGTCTCGGCGCTGCAGCTGCCTACCCAGACGACGACGACGACGCCGAGACCTCAGACAGCAGCCCCAGCTGATATCGACGAGCCATTCACCACCAAGCGCAACCCTAAGCTTTACCTGGATATGATGGTTACTCATTTTCCACTTGTGAGTATAGATACGCGGGCTACCTGTTTGCTCGGATTGTCGATTGATTAGCGGCGGATTAATTGAGCGTGATTAATTGATGTGGCTCTGGCTCGTTTTTAATAATGAAGAGGTGGTTGAATGTAGCTTAATAGTGTGTAGATTTAATTAAGAGTTTCTTTTAGAAGTGTTACATTGAAATCGATTTGAAAAATTTAACAAAAATGGATTTAAGGATAATTGCTTATTGTAGAAATGATGTTCTGTTCGAATTTTTTAAAGTTCTTATTAAATTTAATCAGGCTTTTTTGTGAAAAATTTCAAATACTTATTACTTAAGTATCACTGTTATAAAGTAAGTAAAAAATAAATTATTTTAAACTGTCGTAACTAGAGACTTGAAACGTAGAAAAGAAACCGTACTTTGCTGTGAATCATCCAATTATTTAATCCTACTTTAGATTTTTAGAAAAGTGATTTTTTATTCAGTGTTTAACGGTTAAATGTTTGAATTTGATATAACTGTTATCGCGAATTTAATATTGGAAAAATTGTTATACATGTGAATAAATTTTTATTGCTTAGACCCTCGTAATGTAATAATATAAACTTTATAATGTTGCCAATTTTAATATAAATCAGCATTAAATTTGAAATGTACTTAAAACATTAGTTTTTCAAATAAACAAAATGCACCTATACCCAATCTAAAAACTTAAAAAATTTCTCGATATTTTAGATCCCTCACCAAAGCATTAAATCGGCGCATCCGCAATTACCAAACTAAAATTTCCCCCCGCATCATTATATTAACCATAAAAGCACACGCAGCCTCGGAACTTCGGCCATTACCCGCCAAATTCCCAAACTACATCCAATCAAAACAATATCAACGATACAGCCTTGAAAACTAAACGCTCCCCAAACCAATCTTACCCCAGTCTCCCCGCGCAACCCATTCAAAACTTTCGTCATTCCAGGTACGTACATACATACTAATACACGCGCAAGCACATGAAAAATCATGAATCCTTATTACGCTCGCGCCTTCTACGTAACAGCCGTCCAGTCGCACCGCCTTAATTCGTCCGCCTCGTGACGTAGCAGCAGATTTACAGCGCAGTCAAAATTATGCCGCTCGCGCACGTGTGAAGCTCACGCGACGCTTCGGGGGTATAGATGTATAGCTGCGGGAGCGTAGACGTAAGGGAGAGCTCGCGTGGGCGGGAGAGAGAGTCACACCTACGCGAGTACGCGGTGAACGTTCTGATACGACGATCTGCGGAATTTACGTGGGATTTTGGCGTTGAGTGGATGGTGGGGATTAGTGTGTGTCTTTTCGAATGGATTTCCGGTGTTGGTCGAATTTTAATGGGGTGGTTATTGAGGAGGGTAATTTTGTTGCGCTTTTTGGTGGTGGTGGGAAAGTTTTGTGGTGAGTGCTTTTGCTGGGGTATGGGGACGTTAAGATTGCAGTTGGAGATCGTGGAAATAGTGGGAGGTTTTTTTATTGGGAAGGATGTCGTTTAATCGTTGTCGTTTAAACCTTTTATTCGAATTACAATATGATGCTTTTTAAAATCTACCTATAATATATATAACATCGATTTATTTATGAAAATTATTAAAAATTTAGGCAGTTTACTCATCAAGTAACGATACAAAAAAACTTTTGCAAGCTAAACAGCTTTGCTAGTCAATTTTATATCAAGCGCAAGTATAATCATTCATTGTCACGCATTTTAAATAATTCTTTTATAATTAATACATACTCATTAATGAAAATTAAAATTATGAAAAATAAAATAACTGTTACAGATAAATGTTCTTTTAAAACTATTTCTTTTAAAATTTCGTCTTTAATGCGTTTTAAGCAAATGTCTAGTAAAATTAAAATGATTATTCTAAGTTTTAATAATATTCATTTATGTTAAGCTGTATCTTCTTATCTTACAATGGAACTAAAAATATTCTAGTGAACTTAATTGTAATCAGAAGCAATTAAAATAAAGTAGACTCTTTCTGAACTTATAAGAAGGCCATCCCATACTTCCAAGAAACGAACTTTAATACAACTTTCGGATAATATTCTATAAGTAAAGAAAGATAATACGCCTACTTTGCGGTTTTATTTAATGGGCCTTTGTTTTTAGGATACAAAGGTTTTGTTAATTATTTGATAGTTTTAAAATGCTTCTTAAATATTGCCACTTAATCGAACAATTTATCTTATTCAAAAATACCTCATTTTAAAATTGCTAAAACTAAAATTCGTAATATAATAATATACCTTCCTATTATAAAAAAAAAATATTTTCAATTATTTTAATAAAAATAAGTTCAACAGTATTTTGATTAAACTATTTTAAGAGAGAATTGCATAGCGCAGGCAGCAGAAGATATTTCATTAGTCACTTTTTTTTTCATTTAGCTCAAATTTCAAATTCTAAATTGAATTTCTTTCAATAGTTCATTAGTAAAGCGTGAAAAAAAATTACCAAATTTAAAGTTTTTGAAATTTTAAAAAATTGATTCCGAGGTTCGCGCGTACTTATCCGAGGGTGTGTAATTATTGTAGTACAAGTGTCTAAAATGTGTTTTATTAAATTAAATTACAAATTTACGATTAGTCGAATAAAGCCAAATAATTAATAAATCCAATACTTTTGTATATATACGAAACGAATATGCCCATTACACAAAACGCAAAAATAATAAATTACCGTTTCTTATTTTATTTCGAGAAACAGACTCATCGTAAATGTCAACGTCGAATAAAAAGTGTAAATCAAATTCTTGTATATCGTCTCAAATTCCGCACCTGAGCGTAAGCGTACAATCACGTATGCTCCCCTGGAACTTCGAAGTTCGTCCCACTTTATACCTAACGTCACTGAGCACATCGCGAAACGGAGAAAACTTTCTATGACAAGTTTTTTTAACAAGCCTAATTCTGTTATTCTCGAACGAAAGTTGCATATAAAGTTTTTATATAAACTTCTTCAAGGCAGTAAATTCTTAAAGCACTGCTGGAATGGCCGATAGAAATAAGGCGCATCGATATTGTAGAATTTTATC
>JAPYZA010004769.1:0-13421 GCA_030522685.1 Eupelmus azureus | reverse complement strand
ACTGGAACAGAAGTACTTGACTCCTTTATAACGATGTTCGATGAAGCAGCTAAATTCGGATATCCCAAAAAAAGTTAACTATAAATTGTACAGTTTAAATGTACACTTTGAAGTCATCTTAAAATAATGTATTTTTTTGCGAACAAAATCGTTATTTATATATATTCATAAGGATTTTCATTACCAGTTTGTAAATTTATACTTTTAATAAATAATTTCGTTAATAATATATGCATTTTTATTTGAATTATTATACATTCTATAATTAATTATACAAATATTTCAACAAAACCATTTTCCCATTACAATACCATCATCTTCATCCCACTCCAACAACCTGCATTTACATACCAACCATACACAACGCGATAATCCTCTTACGTAACATTAAAAAACACTCGCCGCAAGCCAGCGCACAAATCGAAAGCACGCGCATATACAGACACCAGAGATGAGTAGGCAGCAGACACTCAGCGCTGCAAGTTCAAAAAAAAGAACACACGCGCAGCAGACGTTAAAAGTCGCGTGCGTGCAGCTCACCCACACACACTCGCTCACGCGCTAATTCACCTATACCTACTCGCAGCAATACACATCCACACTATACACACATACCTAAGCCACTACGGCCCTGGGACGTTAGCTGCACACTGCGCAGACTCGCGATGGAGAAGCTGCGACTTAGCTAGGATGCCGGGGCGCCCGCAGAGAGCAGTAGAGCCAGCGTGGGCGCCGGAGCACGACGACAACTGGCCAGATTCTTTCTCCCTCTCTCCGCCACCACTCCAGTGTTTACACACTCCCGCATCTCCCCGGAGCTTTTTACCTCTCTCGACGCACCGATGAATTAGACTCGAGGAGAGGAGAGTTGAGGACCGCGCGAGAGGTAGACGCGGGGAGCGCGGCGAAGATGGCCTACAATTTTCCGGGAATGCCAGCAGCCGCCATGCCTGCAATGGGTGAGCCAGAGGGAGAGACAGGGAGGGAGTGCACCCAGAGCACTGGCTGCTTTATCGATTTTTGTAACCTTTTTTTTTTTACTTTTCTTTCACTAAGTCGGCGCTCTCCGTAGCTGCACGTGTACGCGCGAGTGTGTGGGTGAATACGCGCGCTTTCACGTAACACGCGCTTTTATTTACGTTATCGGCAAGGTTTTTATGAGGGAGAAGGCGGCTGCGCTGCGGGCTTATTCAAGCGGCGCCAGGTGCGCTCGCACGCCTGATCTATTGTTTATTTAAACGGGTGTATTTTTAGAACGTCATCTTCGCGTTGCCGAGCGCGCAATCTTAGCTTTACTGCGCACTTGCTAATTCTATTAGTTTAACATTTTGAGTTTGAGAACGAGAGAGTTATATGTTATCTGTGACGATGATTAGGTATGGGGCCAATGGGACCGCTCACGCCGATTCACGGGGCACAGAATTTCATGGAGCTGGCCAGCCAGGGATTTCCACCTTTGCCGCCGCCGATTCCGCTGCCTCAGATGAACGATCCTCCTCTGGAATTCGGTGCGAACAAAAATCAGCCGTCTGTCTTGAGAGAAAATACGGAGGATGATAGGAGGAGCGAGAAGAGCGATAATCGGAGGGATCGGGAGAATAGGGATAATCGCGATGCTGGAAGGAGGTAATTGATAAATGTTTAAGTTATTGCGAGATTAAATATTATTATATATTAAATGTTTATGTTAATTTTTTTTATTATGTCATTGAGTTTTGTTTTGATGTACTTCATTGGAATGTTTAGGTCTAGAGGGGATCGGGACAGACGAGATAGGGATAGGGATAGAAGGGAGGAAAGAAACGACAGAGACCGAAGAGATGACAGAAGACCAGATGATCGTGAAAATATAATTTCTACTTCTAATAATAACAATCATAATGGTAACAATAATCAAGTAACTTCAACTTCAAATCCAACACCAAGTACCCCAGGACTTGGGCCGCCAATGGAACCATCACCAGGAGTTTGGGGCATGGGCCTTGGTATGTTCTTGTTAGAATCAAAGTCACATTTGTGAGCTTGGTGCACATGAAGATCAAGCCTATTTTCAATGAAAAAAAAAAAAAGATAAAGGCTAATATTAACGAAAGAAGTGCATCTTTCTGAATATTGATTGAAATTATTTTATCTTTATTGCAAACTTATTTTCTCTGTGAATTATCAACCATTCAAATGATATTTAATTAGCAGCAATATAGTCCATTTTTATTAAGAAACATAAAAATAGACTTGATCTTGTGCTCTAAAAACCTTCATTTCTAAATGTTATCAAAATGTAAAGTTACGCTTACTTAGAATAATGATTCATCTGAAATTGATTTATGAAACACTAAATATTGAAACATTTTAAAGGCTACTCAATGATGGGAATGGGACCAATCGGAAGTGTAGGACCTTTAATGGGTGACATGCCACTTGGGCCTCATATGGGTCATGGTTATGGACCTATGGGAATGGGCATGATTTCACATGAAAGCACTATAATGGGTCCTCCAATATTAGGTCCAGAACAGATGATGAGTGAAGCCGCTAGTCAAATAATAAGTGGATCTTTACCTCCACCAGCAACACAGGGTACCAAAGAAATTATTCACTGCAAAAGCTGCACTTTGTTTCCTCCAAATCCTAATGCCCCACCTCCAACAACAAGGGAAAGACCACCAGGTTGTAGAACTATATTCGTTGGAGGTAATCATTTAATTTTTATGATATTATTTAAATTTTTTTTTAATCACCAAATTTTATACAACTTTACTGAGAAAAATCATTTGATTTTTTCAGGATTACCAGAAAAT
Source organism: Eupelmus azureus (assembly GCA_030522685.1). Classification (NCBI taxonomy): domain Eukaryota; kingdom Metazoa; phylum Arthropoda; class Insecta; order Hymenoptera; family Eupelmidae; genus Eupelmus; species Eupelmus azureus. The sequence goes on along the minus strand of JAPYZA010004769.1, from coordinate 10,623 downwards.
ATCACAGAAGGCATCATTCAAGAAATATTTGAGCGTTGTGGCGAGATAACAACTTTAAGACTATCAAAGAAAAACTTTTGTCACATACGTTTTGTTTCAGAAGGATGTGTAGATTCAGCAATTTACTTATCTGGTTATAGAGTTCGAATTGGTTCAAATGGTGATTCTGCAAATACTGGTAGACTGCATGTAGATTTTGCTCAGGTAACCAAAATTTTTAAATTATACAGAAAAAAAATATGTTTTTAAAAACAATATTTTAAATATTGTTCTGAAAATATTTAAGGCTCGAGACGATCAATATGAATGGGAATGCAGACAACGGCAACTTCAAAGGGAACAAAGGCACAGAGAACGAGTTGAAAAAGAAAGACAAAGGCCACCGTCAAGCCCACCACCAGTTGTTCATTATACTGACCACGAGGCGTCAAATATTTGTGAGAAAATAAAACAGGATGATACTTTTATGAAAGCAGTACAAGTAAGCAGGAATCATCATTTAGTAGTACTATATAATTAAAAAATATAATATAATTTATATAATTTTTTTTCTCAAGTTATTTTTCTAAAAAGTTTGATTAAAATGATGTTTAATTTTATAATTTAGATTGTTGTCACATGGTTGGAACGCGGGGACTGCACAAAACGAAACGCGAACACATTTTATTCTATGATTCAATCAACGAATTCTCACGTTCGCCGACTTTTGACTGAAAAGGCAACTTATGAAGAAGAGCTTCAAAAAGCGAAAGAACTTCTAAAAGGCAGAATGCAAGGATTACTTATTCAATGTGAGTTGAAAATATGTTTGTAAAGTGTATTAGTTCAGCCGTATTCTTGAATTCGTTACGGTGTTAATAAGCATATATCTGCATTTCTATCGCTTGTTTTTGGTAAGTGGAGCCTTTTGGAAAGGTTTCAAAAACTATTTGTTAATTAAGAGAGGAACTAAAACTCATTGCATTTTCAACTTGTCATAAGATGCTGCATCAATCTTTGGGTAGGCATATCGAGGCAGCATTTTTCATATAGACCCTGTCTCAGTTTATCATCAATAACAAAAATTCTTATATAAACAAAAAAATTTATTACGAAATCTTTTGATAAAGTATACTAATTATTTTTAAATTCTTGAAATTTCAATATTCTATTTATAACTATTAATTGTTCAATGGTTGAATATTAAGTGTACTTTAGAAAGATTTCGGAAATCTAATATAATTTATTTTGCTGCCTACTGTTCTAAAGCTTAAAAGAGCTCTTTTGAAATAGACGACTTGAGGATTTGGAGAAAAAAGGTGGGTGAAGAATGCTGACTTTTACTTTATGATTCCAGTACTCAAGGTCCAATGGCAGTTAACAAACATGTACAATCGTTCCAATAGAAAAATAGTATAAAAAAGTATAGTCAATTGCATGCTTTTAAAGCTAAGAACAATTTAAGTGGTGTTTGGGCAATACTGTCAAAGTCAAGGCTGATAAGTTCTCTTCAACAAATTTTAACGAAAATTTAATATAAAGAAACTAGAGAAAGTTAAAATAAAAAAATTCAAATGATTTTATTTAATCATAAAAAATTTACAGAAATTATATAAATCTAAAAATTCTGCAGAAGTAACTCAGTGGTTCCTAAAAATGGCTCCTAAAAACAAAGAAATGGTTCATTAAAATTTGTTGAATAGAACTGGAATTAAAGGATCAACTGTCATATAAAGTAATTGTATTCAAAAAGGAAAGTTTAATTGATTTATTTGTAAAAAACTTATCTCAAAACCTTATTCGCAATAAAACTGCTAGTTAATGGTTGTGGATAATGTTGGTAATGCAGAGTAATGTGAACTAATGTGTGAAAGAAGGGGAGAGCAGAATGCAACAAACAAAATTTTTTTATGAGTAAGAGAAGCAATGAAATCAGGGTATACAACAGGGATTTGTTGTGTTTTTGTATGCGACATGCGACCTGTGTCCATCAACAGTCAGTCAGATCGAAAGGGTATTTACTGCTGCCAGCCACAAGAAGGTTTGGGATCACTTCACCAAGGCTCAACGAAAGAACATTGAAATGTGGAAGAAACAGTCTTCGGTATGTATTTGCTATTTCAGTGTCAATAGCAGTTCTAGGTGAAGTTGGTTTCCTTTTTTTTTATTTTCTTAAACATTTTTTTTAATGAAGTCACAACTACATACCATTGCTGATTAGTGCTTTCAATTCAACATTTGTATAAAAACCATGAAAATTTCAAATTAGTAAGAATTTTTATTTGCTTTTCAATGAATTTTTCAATGATAAACATTTTTAAAAATATTTAATATTTATTACATTTTTAACTCAATTTTTAAAGCATTATTGACTAGTAACAAATAAATAAAATTTTATTAGAATTTTATGATTATCATTGAATCATTGAATAAGATTTAAAAAGTGGAAAACTTTCGAAATCTGTTCCTCTTGATAAAAAAATCTCTGTCATGATGCCGAAAATTCCATTGCATTGTTAACCAGATCGTGAGGTAAGTGATGGTGGAAACTTAGAAATTAAATGAAAAGACTTATCCGTTAAAAAGTATGGTCAGACACGTGCTTACTTTCGCGAAAGTTGTCTTTTATTGGCAATTAAGTAGACAAATGAGGGGCAAAGGTAACAAAGAATTTAGAAAGTTTTCAGCCAAATTGTGATGTTTTTGCGTTATCAGGTAGTAAAATGAAAACTCAGAACAAATAACAAGAAACGCAATTTTCTCTATTTCCTGCATGTCTTTTATTTTTATCTTTCACAAAACATTTTCTTTGGCTTTTATTAAGACATTTTTACTTTTAAATCTGGATATTGGTGGATAGCGAGGTAAGATCTAAATTAGTATAAGGAAGAAAAAAATCAGTTAAATTTGCTAACAAAATTTATTTGCTTATTATTTAATTTTAACACTCTTGCAATATAATGTTTTTGTTTATGAAATGAATTATAAGACAGTGAAAAAAAAAGACTATTTTTTCATAATGCTCTAAGATTGAATTTTAACAGCAACAAGTAAAAGTCAATACCTTTGTTTGTATATCATAAAAAGCATGTTGGCAATTGTCAAATTTTTCATATTCTGTGAAAGCATATTTTAATAATTTTTTTCACAATAGGAAATCAAGGCGGTTCAATTGGAAGAAACCATTATAGAAGGAGAAGGAGAAATGGAAGTATCTGATTCAGAAGATGAACCTCAGCGTAAAAAAGTACGAAATCAATCAACAGGCAATGAAGATACTGAAAAATTGCAGACTCTCAAAGAGGAAAATGATAGTTTACGATGTCAATTAGAAGCTTATAAAAACGAGGTTACTACATTTTTTTATTTAAATAAATATTTGAGCAAAAGTAACTTTTGAGTTATTAAATTAAATCATTTTTTCTATAATCATTTTAATTTTATGTTTCTAGGTGGATTTGTTAAAATCAGAAACAAAAGTAGAAATGGATGCTAAAGAAAAACAAATGAAAATGTTGCAACAAACTCTCAAAGGAATGCAGGAGCAATTGATGCAATCTAGAAAGCAACAAGCTCAGGATGACCAGAAAATTAAAGATCTGACAGTGAAATTAAATGCCTCTAAAAAAGATGAACCACAAGAAAGTGAAATTATTACGTTGGACAAAGATGATGATGTTAATGAAGATCAACCTGCTCCCAAACCTACTGTTACATCATCTGGAACAGTCCAAATTACGCAAAAAGATGCTAAACTTATAGGTAATTATAATAAGTTCTTGTTAGTTTATATTTCAATTTATCATGGGATTTTTGTAACTGAATATTCATTTTCCTTTTAGGTTTAATTGCAACGTTTTTACACATTCATCCATTTGGTGCAAGTCTTGACTATGTTTATTATTATCTTCAAAAAATGGAACCAGGGCTTCGGCTCAATGAAGTAGAGACTTTAATGCAACGATTTCCTCAAGTATTTAAGCAGGAATTATCAGGCATTGGCGCAAATATGGAAAGGCGTTGGCAGTTTTCTGGATTTAATCTTTATCGAAGTCATTGAACATATTTTATCCGATATGTTAATCGTTATTTTCTATACAAAGCTTTGTGATCAATTTGGCTTTGTAATTGTACTAAAAAAATCGTCTTAGAATTTTGTCTAACGCATTTGTTATTTGTCGAATTATTATTTTTTTGTTATAAAATTTTGTTTAATTTTTTCATTATACCTCTACGCCGTGCTGTAAGTAAAGCAAAGCGTTTATAGTTTTTATTAAAAAAATATTTATTTTTTTTTGTACAAGTCTTGTAGCTAATTTTATTTATAATCTTCATGCCTTACAGCTTTCAATGTTTTCGATTTAAGCCATTCAATCCACTCATCATTTACTTCTTTTTCCAAAGTCACTTCGTTAAAAACATCGCATCTTGAGATCTAAAAAACAAACAGTTCTTGTGAAATAATTTTGACTATTTATTGAATTTATTGTTATAAATACTCAAAAGAATTATTACCTCTTTAAAACCTAATTTATTAAACATATTTATACTTTTTTCATTATCTATAGAAATTTTAGCCGAGTATTTTTCTAGATTTAATTTTTCAATACCTAAAAAATATTTCATTTTAAAAATTAGATAAATTTATCAATCTTTAATGAATTAAAATATTATTATTTTAAGGATAAATCATGTATTAATTTAACACAACTCTTTAAAAATAATTTCAAATATTTACCATATCTTAGCATAAGAATCACAGCTTCCCAACCATAACCTTTTCCTCTGTCTGATTTATCAGCTATCATAATTTCAATTTCTGCAGACTTTTTATCATCAGGATCATTAAGGAATAAATTAGTATCACCTATCATTGCATCTGCAACATAATTTTTAGTAAATATTTTGCTTTTCATTATTTTAATTGTGTAAAACTAAAATTAAAAAAACAAATTATTCTATACCTATTTCATTAGAAGATTGTTCAAACAATGATTTGTTTAAAATTATAAACGTACATTCTGTAACAATAAGTGAAAATTTTAGTATATTTATTGAAGAATTTTAAATAAAATATTAAAAATAATGTTTACTGAAACTTAACTATCTTCATCTTCGAACCAACTTTTTTGCATCTGATATTCTTCATCTAAAGTCAATGGTTCAGATGCAGTAAGATGTTGCAATTCTTCTGATTTCATCCATTCATGGTATCTACAGAGATAATTTTTTTCTAAATTATATTAACTTTATTGTTTTATACTATTGATTATACACAAAATAAACTAACCTCAAAACATGATCTTTTTTATAAGGGATAAGAATTACATTTTTCCCAAGAATTTGCGTTGATTGATTTATTTTCATTGTTTAAAAATATTTTTAATTTTGAAAAAAGTTTCTATTATAAAATAATAATAAAATTTTTACTATACACTATTATAGCCATAAATGATTACATTGTCACACCTTAAGTGTACAGCGTACAATCGAACACTGATTAGTAATATTAAATATTTATTCTCTTTTGTTCAATCAATCGAATACTTATTAGTAATATTCAATATATATTCTCTTTTGTTTTGTAGGTGCCTAAATACATAAAAATGAATTTTCCATGTAAAAATAAAAAAAATTTATTATAAATAATTTTCTTAATGAAATTATAAAAGTACAAAATCAATAATATACACAATTGCTCATAAAAAAATCACTTCTTTTTCATCATCTTATAGTAATAAGGAGAATACAATGGTTCCATAGGTCGTTCATTCAATAATGTCTTTTTATGTTTACCACAATAAGAATCATTTTTAGCTGGGCTTTCTTGATTAACAGAATCATTTGCAGTCGACGGAGAATCATAAAATGAGGCACTGCCACACATAGATGGTTCCGTTGCACTTTCAGAGTCTTTGACCATTGAACTAGAATTATTTACTGACAGTGACTCCAATTGACTATTTAAAATTGAAAGATCTTGCTCCAAAGGATCTTCTATGTATCCATTTTCTGCAAATAGTATCTTAATATCATTTACTTCTTCTTTCAAAGTTTTGATTGCTTTTGTCGTTTCTTCGAGGGTCTGCACATGGGTTTCCCTTAAATTGTTCACTGTCACTTTGTTCTCTTCTAAGCTTTCCTAAAAAGTATGCAATAAAAGTTACAATAGACTTATTAAATTCGGTAAAAAAGGTAAACAAAAAATACACTCCAAACTACCTTGAGAGCTTTTAATTCATTTCTCAAGTTTTCAATCAGTTTCTTAGCTGTGGCTTGATCCTCCTCATTGTTTTTGCAGAGGAGCAGATGAGGCATTTTCCATGTTTCCTGTAACCTGGCTATCCCTTGATCCAAACTCGCGCCGACCGTTCGAATACTTTCAAAATAGTTTTCAGCCATCTCGCTGAAAAACTGCTTGCTCTGTGCTAGCGTCGGGCCGCTTTTTGTTTACGTTCACAAACGTTTTTATTGTTTTGTGTTCAAAATGCATCGACTGACAACAACAACAACAACGCCAGAGCAGGTGAAAAAACGCGAGGAGGCAGAATTCTCCAGACTCTCGACGAAACTCCCTAGAGTCATATGTTTCCTAGTGACATTCCTGTTGTGTCGCCTCATTACTGCACATCTGTGTATAGTCTTTCATTGTTTATCAATTCACGTGATTTTCTTTTCACCAATAAAATGATTAAGTGCGCAGGCACACATATACTTTTACAAATTGGCTTTAGTTCTGTCTAGTCTGCTGGAGCAGTCCGATGGATATTCGTAACCTGGATATTCCGGAGCTGTTTTTCGCTGCGTCTGACGCATATGTAAGTATGGGCAAACATGCCCGTCGTAAATATCGTCTTGAGAAGGAGTTTTTGCCAAGGTTAAGACGTGATTTAACATTTTTTGCATTTCCAGACGTCTGAATGTAAGGAACAAAGGGAAATCTCCTGTGGAAGCAGGAAATCCAACCAAAGCAGCGCGGGCTGAGAGGTCGTTTTTTACTTTTACCACTAATCTTAGGCAGCTCTCTTTGTTTTTTTTTTGTTGGACTGTTAGAGATTTCTTATAATGGCACAAGAGGAGGCAAAAACCGGTCAGCCAAACAGAATGGGCAATGTCCTTCGCAGTAGCTCTTGGAGCGAGGCGCCCGAAAGTGGAGAAGAGGATGAAAGTACTTTGCTCAATACCAATTCTCGTGTGAAACCAAGGTAATTATTGTTCTGATTAGTCTATGCTATATGTAGGTCAGAGTTAATAATGTAAATAACATGACATTTTTTTTTTTAGGGAAATTCAAGAGGGGCCTTTTGAACAAAACAACATGTGCCATACTACGAGATACATGGAGGATAAGATGCGAAGGAGGTTACGATTCTTTTTTATGAATCCTATTGAAAAGTGGCAAGCAAAGAGAAGATTTCCATACAAGTTTGTTGTACAAGTTATAAAAATAGTTTTAGTAACAATACAACTTTGCCTGTTTGCTCATAACAACTACATGCACGTCAATTATACCTGGGACAACAAAATTGCATTTTCTCACCTGTTTCTGAAAGGCTGGGATGCAACTCAAGAAGTATGTAAACTTAGTACACATTGTTTTATTTTACATATTTATAATATAAAATATATCTATAATATAAAAGATATTTATTTTTCATATTTATCAAAGATAAGAGAATCTTTGTCTAAATGATGAGCAATTGATATCTTGTAAATAAGAAAGATAAAAGAATATCTATACTAAATTCTGTAATAAGAATAGTTTTATGTATTTTGTTTGATCTACTTATTAATTGTTCTAATTTAATTTAAATTTAATTTAAATTGTTCAAAATATTTGATCTACTTTTTACTTATTTAAAACTGAACTATTTACAAAAGATATTTTCAACTGTTAATTAATATTGCCTAATATGATTTAATTTCAAAACACATAAAATGTAAGCAAAATTATTTTAATTAATAAAAATTTAATTTTAGGTACCAGCATATCCACCTGCCACAGGCCCTCTTGCCCTTTATAAACAAGATGAATTTTATGAAACAGTAGATTACGCTTTAAGTGGCTACTATAATCTAAGTAATGCAATTGGATCATACTTTTACACTGCCGAAGACAATTCTGTGGGATTGGTTGTATTATGCCTGTACCATTATGAAGAAGGAATCATTTTTGGCTTCAATGAAAGTTATATATTCAATAATAAAATAGTCAAAACTTGCATAAACATCACAAAACAAGAGGAACAGTCTTTCACGTCGAAAAATCTTCTGCACCAGAATAAAATTCAAGTCAATTTTTCAGCTCTCGTGAAAGCAGAGTTAAAGTTCGCCGTAAAAACCGTCAATCTAAAAGCTGCCGGTCCAATAACACCTCCAGACTGCTACAAGTTCAAAATAAAAATTCTCTTCGACAACAAAGACTTTGACGGTCAAATGCTGCTATCGCTGGACACGGAACCAATGAGATTAATTTGCAAAGGCGATACTCAGTACATTACCGACAACCAGATAGAATCCGCCTTGCGAACGATGCTCAACCTTACTGTGATATTCATCTGCAGTGTTTCCCTGGGCCTATGCTCGCGGGCAATCTACCGTGCGCAGCTGCTAAAATACGAGACAATGAACTTCTTCAACAGGATCTACGGTCGGCCTCTCAGCCTCGAGGGCAGACTTGAGTTCCTCAACCTCTGGTACGTTATGATAATCATCAACGATCTGCTCATCATCATGGGCTCGGCCATTAAGCAGCAGATCGAGCGCAAGCAGTACGGCAGCGACCACTGGAACATCTGCAGCATATTCCTGGGCACGGGTAACCTGCTGGTCTGGTTCGGCGTGCTGCGCTACCTCGGCTTCTTCAAAACCTACAACGTCGTCATCCTGACACTGAAGAAGGCTGCCCCCAAGGTCGCTCGTTTCCTCATCTGCGCGATCCTCATCTACGCTGGATTCACCTTCTGCGGCTGGCTCGTCCTCGGACCGTACCACATGAAGTTCAGGTCCCTGGCAACGACGTCCGAGTGCCTGTTCGCCCTGATCAACGGTGACGACATGTTCGCCACCTTCTCGATCACGTCGTTCAAATCGCCGTTACTCTGGTGGTACTCGCGCATCTATCTCTACACCTTCATCTCCCTCTACATCTACGTGGTACTCAGTCTCTTCATCTCGGTGATCATGGACGCCTACGACACGATCAAGCTGTACTACAGGGACGGCTTTCCGAAGACAGACCTGCAGAGCTTCGTGTCCGTCTGCACCGACGAGGCGTCGAGCGGCGTCTACAGGGACGACATGGACGACGACGCGATTTTCGGTGACTTTCTCGCCAGAGTCTGCTGCTGCAGGCGCAGGAAGCGCACCTTCAATCCGCTCGTCACCAGCAGCAGTAGCGTCAGCTCGAACGTTGATTCCGCACAGGTTTGCCCAGGCGCGATATGCATTTGATGCATGTAGAACTTACGATCACGATTGGGCCCACGATTACGATCCCGCGCGCGGGAGGCTGTCGTCTACGTTTAAGCCCTACTACGGCTCGATGGACGAGCGCGAGCACGCCTCCTTCGTTTGATAATTTGAGATTTGAGACGCGTTACGTTGGAGAGACGAGAGGGAATTTGAAAAAAGCTATTCAGTTTTATTAAACTGAGTGATAATCCGTGTTTTTAATATTTAGGTGATATGACATTTTGTTATAACTTATTTTTGGTTTATGCAAATAACTTTTATAAGAAGTAACTAATATGTTTAGGAGAGCTTGTCTTTATGTGACAAGTAAATGTATAGGAAACATTTTTATATTTGTGACTCAATTTAATAATTGCTTTTGAAAATCCTTTCTTATCCGCATATAGTAAAAGATTTTGATATTGAGAAATTTTATTTGATTTCGTGATAGTGATTGTAATTACTTTTAAAAGTTTAAAAGTAATTAAAAAGTAAGAAAATTAAAAAGAAATTTAATAATAAATAAACATAATTCTGTTAGTCAGCTTGAAAAATAAAAAAAATATTTAGAATTATACAATAATTTCTTTCCATAATTTGAAAAGAACGTTTTTTTGAAATAATAGTTTTTTTTTAAATGAATTCTTGTGAGCAGACACAAGAAAACCTATTGATAGACTTATTTGCATAATTTAAAAACTTGTTAACTTTCTGCATATCTTTGATATTTTACGAAAATAAATATTTTATGCTTAAAATGTAAAACGGAATAAGCTTGTTTTCAAATTTGTTTTCGTTTATCAAAGTGTATATTGCGGTTTATAAGATAAAATGATCTCGCGAGACTGATGACGGTGTTGGAAGTTTTCGATTACTTTGGGGAATTTCGGAGTGGTAAGCGATCTCTTTTTAAACTTTAAGAAAGATCGGGTTTTTAACAATAAATTCTTCAGAATTATCGAGACTTTAAATCGTGCTGTAGAGTAGAAAAAAACTCATATTAAATAAATAATTTATATTCATATTTATAAAATATATGTATAAATAATATTTATAAAAAATAGTAAAAACATATGTAATATGTTTCGTTCATGTAATTGAACGTATATAAAATAGATTAGTAAGCGATTTTACTGTACCGCGCGATTTAAAATCAAGAGATGACTTATTCCCGTTTTTATAAAAATGTAA
>JAPYZA010004768.1:0-13358 GCA_030522685.1 Eupelmus azureus | reverse complement strand
GAAATGTTAAAAAATTTTAATTTCAGATCTTGACTAGAATACTAAAAATTTTTGTTTCCCCAATAAAATCTTTTCATCCAATAATCTGTGAAATTGTGCATGCGAAAACTTTTTAGAAAAGAACTCTTGTGAAGGTTCAAATGCGAGGCGCGCAAACACGCATGACGCGAGGGACTTTTTGCTCGCATCCCCTCGAATGCGCGCACCGTTTTAAGTAATTACCAAAGGCCATTGTTTTCCCCGGCGAGCTCTCGTTTAGCTGGAGCATCGCAATTGCCTCGGCACGGCTGTTTCGTGTTTTGCTTTTTCCAACCGAACGGGAGCACCGCGTCACATCACTCGCACTGAAAATGAAAAAAAAAATTTGCGTTAGGATAGTGTAAATGTGGGCGCAGGCAAAAAATCACTCACCTACATGAATTGGTCGAGGTTGGTTAGTTTTTGAAAAATAAAGATTTTTTATCGAATGGTTTTGTTTTCTGAGTATTGCAGTTATTTTTGCGCTGTATATCAATTTTGAAATTTTTTTTTTTTTTTTTTAATACTGTATATAAAAATGGTTAGATGATAATATAATATAATTTACTATCAAAAATATAGTGAAAAAACTTAAATTTTTAAAAATTGATTCTTGATTTAGTAAGTAAAAATATTAACAATTTATATTTTAAATATTATTTTCGTTACACAATATAAATCAATAATTCCATTGTTTGTAGAGTATCCAATCGTGTTTTCCTAACGGAATATTTATAAAATAAAAAAAAGTTTTTCTTAAATTTATATAGAGTAATTATTTTATTTTAATTCATTATTCGATGTACGTATTCATATTAGTTATTACTTAAACCGATAAAAGAATAATTGAGCCTCACCATTACAATTTAAAAAAATTCTAATTACAATATAAGAGAGCACCTCACTACGTAACTGTATACCTTCAACATACCCTGGATTTGCAAACTTGAAATAGACCAAATCTTCAAATATTCAGTAATACAAAAATCGATTTTTTATCATTCTAAAAATAACAAAAAGATATAACAATTTAATCCTATTAAAGAAAAAAAAAAGAGTATTGATATGTATCGGTGATCATTTTCCACAAGCTGTGCGTGTGATGAGTATAAATTCGCAAACAAGCTCCAACCCCTTGGATGTAAACATGAATTTGCACTTATAGGAAGAAGGAAAGCTCACCTCTGCCATCGTCTTCTTCACGTAAAATCCGAGGCTTGGGAGAATTACGCTCGCAGACAGCAGGGATCGAAGGCGAGGGATGAATTCGTACTGTACAGGCAAGCGTATACCCCAAATGTGCTTGGCTATAAAATGCCGGATACTTTCGTCTATGTAAAGAGAATTTTGCGAATTTTATTTGCAAAAGCCCTGGCGGTATTTTCATCTATTTTCTGACAAACAGTGCAGTTGAATTTCTCATCAGCGATGTCGGCTCACTTCTTTATAAGCAGTTTAAAAATACATTTTTTTTGAAAGTATAAAATTTACATAAAATTAATTATTGTAATAAAAATAAGTAATATTCTTACTAACAATATTTTTTACATTATTTTATCGCAATCAATCCATTCGTATAAATTCAAAAATTTATTCAATTTCTAAAGGCGTAAACCTAATGATTATGGCAGTCTTGGCGAAGACTTGCATGTCTCACAGACGTCACGAGCTCGTAAAGGGTGCAGCTTTCGCATCTACATTCTATTGCCAAGCCTTTGTCGTAAAAGGAGCCCGCGTCGCTGATGGATTCCCGGCGTCCTGAGCTGTGCTAGACGACTGAGCGATAATAGCAAGGAATTTTAAAATTTACGATCTCGGTTGCCGGAGGCCGGGTTCTGGCTAGGTATAAACTTGTCTGGAGTAAGGTAAACGAAAGATTCTACAAGGTTAATGTTATTTTTGGAGAAAGAGGGTGTAATTATTATTTTTTAGGTACTAGAATTGTATGTTAGAGATGTGAAGAATCAGTAATGCACATTGTTGTATTTTCGACATATTACTTTCATCTTGGTTTTTTTTTTGTTTCAACAATAAACAAAAGACATTTTCAAATATAATGTTTTCGATTTTTTCGTATTTGTCGATATTTATGGATATTGATACAGAAAATTGAGATCACTTTAAATAAAGAGCTTCTGCATCGGTGACAATTTTTTTCTATTTTTTGCTCTGTTTTTAATTTAAACGCATGTTTGCCGATATATATTTGATTTATACACACATATATATATACATATGACTGCTTGTACAAGAGTCTCATTGAAATTTTTTCCGTTTTAATATTTGTTTTATTTTAATATTTTTTAACGGCATCGAATTTTTAGATATGGTTTATTGAAATTAAAATGAAGATTGAAATTCTGAAAAACTTTTTTATTAAACGTATGTTTTTTTCGTTTTTTTTGATTCAAATATTATTCTTATATAATTATAAATAGATAAAACAAGATATTTATAAAATATTTTTCAAACCTTTGCACGAATTTGGGATTTTTCACTCTCAAAATCGGTCTAAAGTGATTCTTTTTCAATCATCAGGCGCAAAAGTTATTTGCTATAGATAATGCGTGAATATTTTCACATTAAAAGTGCCTGAACAATTCCGAGCTAACAATCATTAATACATCAATACATGCGTTACAGAAACTATGGTTTACATAAACTGCTAATGAACTCTTTTGATACCAAAGATACCAGATTTTATCGGTAGCGAAGAGTGAATTCATGTTTCGAATAGTAGCTTAAAGTACTATCGATTCTCCAGCTTATACTGATTGTTTAAACGATTTCGTATCCCGCATCCCAAATAGAAATGACTGTAGGATAGAGTTCGCTTATTTTTCGTTTAATTTAAAAAAGCCAAACTATTGAATCGAAAATATAAAACAAAAAAATATTATTCATTACTAACATGTACGGTGACATCGTGATAAGTTGTAACGTCATTTCAAACAAAGACTATATAACCAAAATGAGTTGAAAAAGAAGAAATAGATACACTATTAATTGTGATAAGTATTCGCATCAATGCTTCTGAATAAAAATGCAATTTAACTGTACAGAGATATTAGTCCAATCAGGTTAGAATAAATTATGTTTGGATCATATTTGTGTAAATTTAAAGAAACGTTATTTGTAAACTACTACATTCTCAGTTATTTAAGCGTAATTTATGCTTTTCTTAAACGAGTGTTTTCTTTTTTTTTCTATGTAAACATCACTAACCCAAACTTGCTCTTAAATTGTTGTTAGAAAAACATTAATAAATTTCCTTCTTCAGATTATGAGCCGAGAGAAAATTTACTCTGCGATATTGTTTTCAGTAAAGATATATAAAATCTAAACGAGGGCTAAAAAATAAAAATTAAATTGAAGTGAGCTTATTTGTACGAATTTAATTTTATTGTAAACTGTGATTTCCTTTTTTCGATATTATTTGCTTTACAATAGCTGACAGCGCGACGAAAATAAAGAGATATATTTTTTTCTTTTTATGGCAAAATTGCGTACATAAAAAATGTTAACTGAATTTGTGCTTGTATATTGCCCTATTTTTAACGTGTTCTGTTTTTTCTTTATCGTATTTTGTTAGTAAAAAATTTTAAATTTTCACTCTTTTTCGCTGTTTTTATGCCCGCTTCTATTCGCTTATTTTACTACCATTTATTTACCAAAACATAAGAGTAAAAAAACCTCAAACTTTCCAAAAACATTTTTCAAACTTAAAATAATTAGAGTTCTCTAGTATGCGCCCTTTTCTCAACTCTTGAAATCGGTAAACGATCCCTTACGGCCAGCGTGTCGCATATCTAACGAAGCCCCTAAAAATTTTTTCCAACCTCCCGGGCAAACCGTGCTCGAAACTTTGACGAAATCGGTCCTCGGCAATTTAGATCTCTCTCCAGAATTCTCGAAACTTAGCGGGGTGCGCGCATGTCCGGGGCGGATCGTTAGTATTCAAGCGGCGTGTTTAATGCCGAAGTTCGCCGTTGCCGCCCCCCGATAACCGCTAACGAGTAAACAACGGCCAGGAGAGGAGCACTTTGGGGAAAGCCGGTTGCTGTGGAGTCAGCGGAATCTTGATAATGGGAGTAGCCAAAAGCGAAGAGTGCAAGCAGCCTGAGAAGGATGCCGCATGACTGGCGCGAGGGGAAGATGGATTGATGCGTCGAAGTTGCCGCAAGAGTGGCTTTTTAATTGCGCCCGAGGAGCTTTTTGAGGGATGTGTGCGTCTGCGGCTGGCTTGCCGCGAAGAGCCAACAAGAAGTGTGCCATGGACTTTTGATTCCGGCGCGTACTAGACCGTGCAAAATCTCGGGCTTGACTTTTTCATGTCTGAGCTGCCTCAAGATGTGCACTTGAAAATTATCCTGCTCAGATGCAATCTTTCCTAGTTGAGGTTAAGTTGCCCAGATATATTACTAAATATTTTCTCATGTTTTATACAATCTTGATTTTTTTAAATATATTTAAGATGGCAATTTTAATGCGATCTTACTTTTTAATTACAAAAAATTGTGGCTTTGCAGCAATAATTAGGAAAATATTTTTAAATAATTTGATAACAGATAATTTTTCTATTAGATCATATTGTCATACAAAATGAATTCAATGAGATTACCGCCAGTGCTCCAACATTGAACTAATTTGATCTACAAAGCCGCCGTAGTTAAATCGAATAAATTTTCCGTAAGTTTTTTCCACTATAATTGTTTTATAAATACTCAACTCGATTATGCAGCTCGGTCTACAATTAAACTTTTTTTCGACGGCATCTTTAACGCCCTCTCTTCGGATTAGAAAACTTTTCCTCGTTTAATACTTTAATTCAGTTTGCGGAAGAATGTCTTCCGGAACTTTCGAGACTCGACTGTGAAAATTTCGTTATTCTCGAAACTAAGAGATATAGCTCGCGTCTTCATCTTGCAGCATCTAAAAGTACGACAAAATAATGAGGGCTTAAATGAATCTGCCGGTATAAAGAAGCTCGCTTCGTCAGTTCTCTAAACGAGTTCATAAAGAACGCGGAAAAGCACAGCTTCTGCAGAAAAGCTCGGAGCGGAAAAATTACTAATCGCCATCACGAATCTCCTCTCTCTCCCTCTCTCTGGCAAGACACCGCACAATGGCCCTGGTGGAACAAAAAGCGGGCGCGCGTCCGACTCGTCGATTACTTAGCGCGCGCCGGGAAATCCGAGCTAAAGATGTTTCCCGTCCTATTGTCGTCGACTCAACATTTTTCGCCCTCGGGAAGGTTCCGCGCGATTTTTATATTTATCTTTCCTCTCTTTCTTTCGTTTATTTTTCTCGTCTCGACTTGGCCGCGAATGTTGTTCTATTTAAACTTCCGACTCGTGTAGTGCGTTTACTCGTTGAATTTTCTTCGACGAGTTTCTTCTTTACTTACTACTACTTTGATTCTTTTTCTCGCTGCTCGGCTGCTCCTTATGTAGCTGCTCGAGCGGCTCCTTCTTAATTTCCTTTTGTCAGTCTTTGCCTGTATAGGCGGAAAGTTTATACGGTTAGAGAGTGAGAGAGTGAGAGAGAAAGAAAGAAAGAAAAAGACAGAGAAAGAGAGAGAGAGAGAGAGAGAGAGAGAAAAAATTATATAGCAAAACAGTTTTATTAGAATAGGTTATAATTTAATTAGAAGAAAATACGAAAGTCAGTTAAGGGTACAAAAAGTCACCTTACGTTAAAAAAAAAATTATTCTCGATAAAAAAGAAATTCGCTTGCCGTAAGTATAAATTGTACCTTAATCACATAAAATTAACCGAAATTCTGTTAAGAATAAACAAAACATACAATAATTTTTTCTTACCTCATCGAAATTTATCAAACAGCTTTCCCATGAAAATGAGTCGTCAATCTCAAGCCAAGATTGCATCTTACACTTTCCAGCAGGCAAGATTCACGCCGTCCCATACATTCCCATCAGCCTCACCTGGCGGCCTCTCCAAGTCCACTTTGTAATTACCCCAGCGCACGGACGCTCAACCGGACTCCGGCGCAGCATCGCGTTCCAATTAAAGCTCATAGTCATCGCGCGGGCGCTAGGTTGTGTAAGTACAGGTGCGCACGCGCGCCGAATTAATGTAAATAAGGCAAAGTTTCGCACGCGCCGACGACCGAGATTTAACGTTACGTCGCGAGCAGGCCCTTGATTGCTGTTTCGATTAATTGCTTCTGTTTAGCGTGCGAAAGGTCGAAAGCTCGGAGATGGAGCTTAATTGCTTTTCGCTTCTTGCGCGTCAAGTACGTATATGCACGGAAAATTTGGTGGGAGCAAAGTTAGACCTTTACTGCAGCGGTGAGGCATTGCCCGCTTTGATGTTTTTTCTTTTAAAATACTTTTTATTTGAGGGTTCGTGATACTTGATGGATTTCAGGGTCAGTTTAAATTGAGAAGTGAATTTTTGTAGATAAATATTTATTAATTTATTAAATAAACTACAACTTTGATAAAGCTCAAGTTAACATGATTTAATGGCTTTTATTGGCTAATAATTATACTAAATACTATTTCGTACTGAGTTGAAAAAATTATATTTATGTGCATAATGTAAATCCATATAGAATTTATAATTTGTTAAAATTCAAGTACAAAATAAAGCATCACATAAACTCAGCATAAACACACCAATTTCCTCGCTAAACGAAGAGCTACGTTATTTGCAAAACACATTACTGCACTTGCACGAAAATTCCATCAAAAGGTTTTATTCACTTTGGCCTTAATAAAATATCAGTTTCCCTTTTTTACAAGCCCCTTTTTGCCACTTATTTCGCTACGTCCGCTGCGCGCAAAAAATAAAGGAGAAAACGCGCGCGCGTCCCTCTGAAAAATCAGCGCGAGAGGAGGAGATCGCGCGAGCTCGACAAAGCGCGACGTAACGTTGTTTCTGCCAATCTCCTGTGGTGCTCGCTGGCCGCGATGCGCGCGAGGTATACGCGCTTTTCCGCGAGGACCACAGGCTAACGCGATAACCCGACGCGAAATGGAATTGTGCGAGCGTGAATCAATGTAGGACGCCTGGTCGAGTTTTGTTTGTCATTTTACGGAAAAAGTGACCAGAGGACTTCGCCTTTTGTCATTGCTGCTTTAGCTTTGGCTAAAGTGGATTTGTGCACTTGTTAAAGAGGGATTGTTTTGTAAAATTAAGAAATTAAGAAATAATTGTAAATTCTTTTTATAAAATCTCGTGCGCCCGTGTGCTTGTAACTGTGCGTGCGTGAATCTGTTATGTGCATACATTTATAAATATTGTGAAATACGTTACAAAAACGAATATTAAAATTGTTGAAACTTTATTATTGAACAAATTGTGATATTTTTTTCAAACTTAAGTTACAAGTTCTTTTTACTAATTTTTCCTAGTTTTTTTAAATAATTTTTTTCATTATATTTCTCTCAATCTACATGGGATAGTACATGGAACAAAATATATAAAAGGTAATAACAAATGAAGCGAAATCTAGTAAAACAGTACAAGCACGGACACGAGTACAGCACTTTAAATTAATTACATGCGAATAAATAAACTCCCAACTAAAACAATGAATTCTCAGTGAGCGCGAGAGTTACTGTGAAAAATAATATTTTAATCAGTACCATCGTAAAAATCACTGGACGCGCGATAAACTTCTACATGCGCGAAAGCTCAGGGGGTGGAGGGTCTACTAGGTCCAGGAAAAACAAACGAACGCCCGTAGACAAAACAAGCTCGGGTACCGGACGGGAAAAGAGAATTACGTTAATTTGCATGGAAAATACAGAAACGAATTACACGCTCCTGCGCCTCCTCTCTCATAAAATCGTTACTACAGCAGGCGCAAAGCTCTAGGTAAAAAAGAGAGGGCGATATTTTGACTCTCTTAAAGTGGAAAAGCACCATACTCCACTTTAATTGTAACAATAGTAGATAGTAGCTATTATTTGCAAGACGCAAGAAAGTGCACGTTAGTTTATGGATATTTGTGGATACTGACAAGTTATATTGATTTTGGAATTTTCTTTTGCTAACTCCTCAGATGTACTTCATGAGTTACATGCCCCTTTGAGTTTAATGGATGAACGGATAAGGTTATATGTGAAGCTTTGGCTTTTAGACGCGAAGTTAAATCTCACGAAAAGAAAATGCGTGTACGTAACAACTCCTTAATGCGTGCAAACGACTTTTTTTCGTTCGCATGGAGGGAGAGAAAAATTAAGGTTAAATACCCCTTCACATAAATAACCCTTTAAAGGTAGTTGATTAAAGATCTTTTTAATTTTTAAACGTCTGCTTCGAAATGAAATAAAGTATTTCGGATTCCCTCATATATTCTCATCCAAAAATATTGACATTTAAATTTAGTATTATATATAAAAATATGAGTATTATATATAAAATAGATGTTTTTTATTTTTTTCAGACAAGCAAGTGTGGATTTGACAAACTATGAAATTTCCAGGCTGCGTCAATTTTAAACAATAGAGGTGAGTTATTTGTGCTTTTTTTATATAAATAGGTTTACCTAATCTTTCAAAGATTTTCAAAACGAAAAAAATTTTATTTTTGATAATAAAATATCATAATTTTTTTCGTATTTTAATCTAAACATTTATATTTTTCGTTATGATATAAAAAATGCATATTTTAATACAAGTCCAATGAAGTTAATTCTCAAGATTCAATTTTCGGACTTGTATCAAACAATACTTTTTGATATACTGAACGTAAATTGCATTCAAACAATTTTCAAAGTATGTAAATTGTCATTTTATACACACTGAAAAGAAGCCTTTTATGATCTTTTTCTTTGGTATTAGTGATAAACTTTATCATAATAGTGATGTAATTTCTTTGTATCTTAAAATTTGTTTTCTTAATTATAAGAATTTTTTTACATGAGTATAAATTCAAGTAAAATGAATTTTGCAATCTTTAAAGTAAAAGTTTTAAACCAATGATCAGCAATCTTTTACATTATTAAATATTTCCTTTCCTTTTAGAAATTTCATCTTCAGCAAAATTAATTTATTTAAATTCAACTAATCATGGCGATTAATACACAGATCCAACCAGAAAAAGTAATCGTTTAAAGTTCATAAAAAATCTCAATCCTTTATACCTCTATCGAAAAGTTTCAAATTCGAAAAGTCAACTTTTCAGAAAGCCAAATCCTGAAGGTTTCCCCTCCCAACAGTAGTTCCTCCCTTGAGAGATTTTCGAACTGAAGTCTTCTCCAATGGACCGCGGAAGCTCAGCGTGATGAGCTTTCTTGTCGCTCGCCGCGAACTTTCAACGACATTAAAATTCGTCGTGTAACTTCGCCTCCCTAGCTTGAATATATTTACAGCGCGCGTACGCTTGCAAAAAAGGAATGCTTTTTAGGAGACATCGCTGATGTGTTTTTGCAACGATAGCTGAAGAAGCAGAGACGGGCTATATAGTATAATGAATAGAGGCTCGAGTTCGGAAATGAGGGAGTTTGGAGGAGGTGAGAAGCGGCGAGAGATTTTATTAAGAATTGATGGGTCGGGGCCGTGAGATCGTGCAGTTTTGGCGTTAAGGCGAATATCCGGCTTACTGAGGAGAGCTTACGGAAGCTGTTTTGTTGACGTTTTTGTTCTTTTGAAAATAACTTATTCCCGTCACTCGAGATATGAATTTAATTATTTTGTATATCAACTATTACATTTATTTTATATTTCTATCTGAAAGGATAAAAATATACAATTAATTTAATATTTTGTTTCCAACTTAATCAATGCAAAATTAGAAAGGTAGTGTAGTTTCATAATAAAAACATATGTCAGGGCGAATACTATAGGTCATAAGTATACGGAGTGACGAGATCGAGAGACCGTAAAATAGAAAACTTTCTGCATTCCCCGTTAAGTGGAATTCCATATTCCGTAAGGAGATTCATATTTTAAGCCTTGACATCGCAAAACTTTTAACAGGCTTCAGCCTGATAGGTGAGAACGGACAGCGTAAAGCAGTCGGCGTCGGGCGCGCGATCTTTTATAAATTATTAACACGTTTCGGCCCTGCTAGGGGCGCACTCAACGAGGCTGATTTATGGAGCTCATCGGCCGCGCGGCCCAACTTTTTGCCTCCTCGCTTTATTTTCGCCGGTGATACATAATTTATACCGCGTTTCTAATTGAACTTTTCGTCTTGGGCCCGAGGTAATCTAGATGGAAATATTTAATGTTAAATTCATTTTAATTAAAAATTTTCGTTTGTATTAAGGAACAGCCCCCTCATCTTCTAATTTATTCAATTTATAACTTTTAATGTTTTCTGATTTGATACCGCGGTTAACGAAGAAGAAAAAATAGTATAAAAGTTAAAACGAGTGACTTGCGAAATTCGAGTACATTAAAAAACACTGTGATATATTCATCAGAAGATAAAATTACATCTTGAAAAAGCTCGTGCCTCTTGGTAAACAGTTGAGCTCTTCTCGCGTTTTTGCAGAAATTAACGCCGAGCGAAGCTTCGAAATGAAGAGCCTTTGAGGGCGACGGGAACTGCGGAAAAAAAGGAATTTGCTCGCTCGCGGTTTACTTTTGCGTACTTTGGCCTGGCGCGCGGTTGTCGCTGTCGTGGCCAAGTTTTATTTCACGCTCGGGCGTTAAAAAGATACGGCTACCCCGGCAGGCGAAAACTTGGTAAATTTTTGCGCGCGACAATATGCCGTGTACGAAGTTTTCGGCTGCTACGTGGCTCGTTGTTTTGGCGAGGTGGCACAGAGATAAAGTGCGCCAGAGGCGCTTTCGTGTAATCAGGGCTTTGGTCTGTTTTGACAATTCCTTTGAGAGGCAGTTGCCGGGGGGATGAAATTTGCATTTTTAACGATTTTAATGGGCGTTACCTTTTTCGGAACGTTTTAGAGGCGAAATTTGAGCTTGAAATTTTGAAAAACTTTAGAACAGTGTAGGTGTTTTTTTTTAGCTATTCTCAAGGTTACCTAAAGTTAGCTGGCAGACAGTTTGCAAACTATTTTATTTTCGTTTTTGTTTGCAAACACTGCCAAAATTTTGAATAAGAGAATTAAAAACTTTCTCGTCTCGAAATTTTGCACATTGTATATCTGCACAACTTGTTATTATTTTACATACCGAAACAGTTCGCAATTCGTCAGTCGAAATACTGTCATCACGACAAATAATAGAAACGTCATAATGACAAAATCGATCCTACCACTCTGCACTTACGCCTCTATCACCTTAACTACAAGATTCGCCTTAAAATCTAATTCGCAGCTATATCTCGAGTTTATCGGATACTCACAGTACAGCAGCTGCTTGCAGCGCATCGTTCACTTTTCCTCCGAGCTATAATTCGCGACGACGAGATGGAATATTCAGCGGAGAAGACTCAGCGTATTTCAATTAGACTTTATGCATTTGTAATCGTCGAGCGTCTGTTGCAGCCTTACAGGGCGCATCGTCTGGCAACGCTAGCATATCGACCAGAATCCGGTTGTTTGCTCTACTTTGCGCCGCGCGCTCCAGCTCCGGCTTCGATATATTTTTATGAGGTCGAAAGTTGCGCAGGATTATTAAGAGTTCAATATTGGATCGAGCGGCTATAAAAATAATAAAGTGGACTCGGTGCTTAGGGGAGTTGTGAATATGTAATAGTGGATGTGAAGTTTTAATGGTGTTTAATCGAATTTTACAGCTTTTATGCTTTTTTAAAAGTCTTTTGAGATGCAGAGTTTAGTTTGCTGAACGAAGGACGTATTTTTAAAGTGAAACGTTGACAAAATAAATATATAAATTTTAAGTTGTATTATATTGTGTAGTTCGAGGGTCAAAGGAACTTTGACATTGCTTTTAGGTATAGTGATTTATGTATATAGAAATAAAACAAGCTTTAATGAAAAGTTTTCTACTTTCAGAGGATAGATTTACATAATGAACTCTCTAAAAACCATTTCATCGACTTTTGAATAATAGCTTCATTTTGTCCTTTAGAGCATTTTCAAATTTTCAATAAAGCACGTCACTAACTTTATCGTAAAATTTCGTATCTTCATTTTTCCACGTAAAATATTTGCCTGAATTCAAACTGTAACAATAACATTTTTCAAACTTACATCCATTTTTTTTTAATATACCGTAAAAATTAAACTTTTCATACAGATCACAACTTTAACCTCTGTATCCATATTCATAACCTTCACTCGAATACCGAGCGATAAATTCAAACAAGCCCAATAAAAATAAAGCAAACAGCGCTGAACTGAAAACATGTCCAACAAATTAAAACTTGCAACCGCCCCCTCCTATATACATACAGCGTTGACCCTCGAGCACAAAATAATAAATTCTAACCTAATAAAACAAAAAGTGGAAACAAAAGAGCAGCTCTTTCACAACGCATAAAAAAAAGCGCACATCCGCGCGCTCGCGCTTCCTGAAGTCCTTAAAAAAGTCCCAGGCTGTCGGAGATGATTCTACGCTGCGCGATTATAATGAAAATTATTACTGCACCCTTGCGCGTACTTTTTTTTACAACCCAGCCGCTCGTCAAACTTCGCGCTGCTCCTGGTGTTTGCTTGTATATATAAGGGCGGCTCCACGGAATAAAATATGACGAGCGCGCGCGGGATTCGCCTAGCAGGGCTGACGTTCCCATTAGTTGGCGCGCTGTCGCGCGGCGCGAATCCTCCGAGCCGTCACTTTTGCCACTCGACGATCGTTCTTATATACCTGCTCGAGCGCGCGCGCCGTTATTCTCGCGCGCTTTACCTGCGAAGATGTGCTTTAAAGGTGTGTATTTTTTTGTTGGACTTAGTTTATGCCTTTTTTCGAAAAACGGGAGCTGGAATATTTTAAACGCGCCGCTGCCTTGGGGATCTTTTATCTCCGAAGACGAGCAGGAGTCGCGCGCGGATGGTTCAAGTGAAAAATGTGAATTTTGAAAAATTACCGGCCTCGGCTTTTACGTTTTACGAAAGGAAGGTGGAATCGCGATGTGAATTGTAGCAGACGGAAGAGTTATGCAATGATTATTATGCGAATGTCTTACCGTGCTTGACTTATTCTGCTTGACGGCGAATTCCACCCCGAACAAAAGTTTACTTTTTCAATTAAACATTATAAATATATAATTCTTCAAACGTTCTAATCTCCTTTCACAATTTTTAATAGAATTCTAAAATTACTAAAAACTGCTATTTATTACTTTATAAAAGTTTATGACATACTGACCTGATTTCTATTAGATGTTGTCAAGAATGAAGTTCATTTTTCTCCAACAGCACTTTTCGTTAAAAATAATTCCGAAAAAGTGCCTCACTAGAAGGCCAGAAAATCTTTTTACAAAAATAGACGGCG
>JAPYZA010004767.1:0-13312 GCA_030522685.1 Eupelmus azureus | reverse complement strand
GGGTTGGGGTGGTTGATCGGAGAATTAGGTGGGCTGTAATCAGGGCGTCGGCAGATTGCCTGATTACTGATTTAGAATTGGTGATTAGATGAGCTTTAAGTTTAGGCCTAATTAATACCTTGTTAAATTTGTAGGATCGAGCATAACTAGTCAAAATTCTATTCGGTAGGTAGTATAATATGGCCTACAAAAAATCTACAATATTAAGATAGATTTCTAATAAAATTAAAAAAATAGTGTAATTTTTTATAATAAATAAAGTGAGCCAGTAATAAATTTGAATTAATTTTATTCTCCTTAAATATATTCATAAATTCATCACCGTGTAGCTACTATGCGATCAATTATTTTTCTGAATTCAAATGACAGTACCCTAACTTTTTTTTACGTTTAGGGGTGTCGAACTTTACTTTGCATGATTGATACATTTCCTTGTCGTCAATAAATTAAGTTATACCCTCGATACGTAATAACTCCCTGGCACAATAATTTTTCGATCTTCATTTTGAATTTATTAACTCCATTAACATAAAACACACGAGCCGCGAGCAAAAACAATTTACGATCACTCCTACCGAACAATTCCAAAACTTCTTTCTCAAACTTTGATACACTAAAACCGTTCTCCCCACTCGCTCCGTCTGACCAAACACCGCTGCAACTACTTTACTCCCCACTCTAAAATCACCCTCGAACAAAACGGAAGGTCACACCCTCATTACCCCGCAGCAATAAAACCCCAATCATCATCATTAGTCCTTATACTGCAAAAAATTACCTCGCGCGCGCGCATCAATAGCAGCACTCCACCGTGCATGCGCCCTCCTCCAACCACATAACCCGAAGGCGTAAAAATAGACTCACTGTAGACCGGCCCCCCCTCTCGGCGAGAAAATAAGTTATTCAGAGCATCGTCGTCGCCGTCGTGCTCCCCCACCGCCCTTCAAAACCCAGCGAAGAAAGGGAGCAGCGCCGCGTCGTATGTGGAGCACGCGCGCAGCACACAAGATGCGCTCCTTGCCCCCCCCCCCTTGGATCGATGATACGGCTTGGGTTTACCTGTATGCGAGCCGCGGATTGCTGCCTCTCTCTCTGTCTCTGTGTATTGGAAAGTTGCGGTCGGTGGTTAATTTGTATACGCCGAGGCGTCGCAGGCACAGTGGTGCCCGCATGCCTACCGCAGCAGGCTTGTAAAGGCGTGGGCGAGAGGGTTAAGGGGGTTTGTATGGTGGTTTTAGTGGGAGGGGTGAGCGGTGAGAGGGTTAAGGTGGTTGGTTAGGTATTGGTTGGTAAAGATGTTTTTAGAGGGAGTTAAGGGGGTTTGGTGGTTTTGTATTAGGGCTGGGTGGTGAGGGGGTTAGGGTGGTTGGTTGGGTGTTGGATGGTAAAGATCTTTTGGAGGGTTTGGTGAGGGGGTTGGTTACGAGAGATATGCGTGCTTGGTTGTTGATTTTTTATTAGGTTAGATTGAAAATAAAGTATGTTTTATTTTATGATTTCATGTTATTTTTTATTGTTTTGAGAAAAATTGAAGCTGCCGTTTTCATTACGTTTGTAGTTCGGAAAGTTATCACATTTAAATGAGTAGTTCAATTGTCCTAATGAATAGCGCAGTTCTCAGTCACTTGAATTAGCTTAATTAAATTCTCTGCGACATTGTAGTTAATCCTTTAATCTAATTCCAAGAAAATTGATCAATTTGTTACACGCAAGATAAATTTTAATCAAAATCTAGTTTGGATAATTGCCTATTTGCCAGCATTTTTGTCACTTTCTCTGAAAAAGTACAAAAATAAAATAAAAATAATAAGAATGAATAAGCTCACGAATATCTGATGAATTCTTAAGAATTGCGATATGAAATATCGCGAAGAAAGCGAAATTCAATGGACACGCTAAGCGCAAGATTATAAATGAATTTAATTATTAATGCTTATTTAACGAAAAGTAGCATTAAACTGATAAGATATAATCTTTATTTTATGAATTCTCTTTTATAGTATCAGTGCTCTGAATTTAAAATATTTTATGAAATTTGCATGAAAATTCCTTTTTATACCGCTTGACAGATGAGAAGCTTAAATAGCAATTTAAAGCCCCCTCAGACGTAGACTGTCGTGAATTATAAATTTTAAATTTGTCATTTAGACGGCCGACGATAAGCTCTATCTCGCTTCTTTAGTACAACTAGAGAACGGCTTTCATATGGCTGTGTACTTATAGATTCCCTTTAGGTTAAGGGAGTTGGGTGCAGCTTTGCACAATATGAAACCGATCGTTGTTTATTGATTTCGAAAAAGAACTATTACTTAATCATTTATACTTCTTTCTTGCGAAGTGTGATTAACTCTTATAGGTGGTAATGATTAATAATTATGGCGTTAACGTTACTATTTCTAATTACTCTTAGGTGATTATTAAAAACTGAGCTGTTATCTGTATAAGTGATTAATAATAATATTGTTCTTAGCATCATATATTTATTTCAAAAACATAATTTATGAAGTATCAAAATCATATTACAATAAATGTTATAAATAAAAGAAAAAAATATGGTTATGATACAGTACTTCATAGCCAAAAAAGAACTTCATAAATTGAGTAACGACGCTAATCAATTAAAATTATACCAATTTCTTTCTAAATCACAGGAATGCCCGTCGGCAAACTACCTTCCGAAAGTCATCGGGGACTCGATACATTTTCATTAGATGAAAGAATCCGCGGCTCCTGGGAATCGGCTTCCGCGCGCACTCCCCGTAAGCAAATTAATCCCGGCACCAATAACTTTTATAACAGGATCCGGAGTAATTCGCAGCCCTTTTAATCTGATTTTATCGCCTTATGTATACAAGCGCGCAACCCCGGAAGAGAAAAAGTTTTTCCGACCGCGAATAAAATCGTTATTAACCCAATAAGACGAAAGTTTGCATCGTAATGGTTTTGATATCGCGCTGGCGTGGAGAAGGAAAATAGATAACACGGATTCTTTCGCCCTGGAATGCTCCATTCGCATGAAAACTTCTCGATTTCCAAGCGTCGTCGGCTTGGCTTTGCACCCGGCGCTGCAGTCTTGTCTGGGAAATTCTTTTCTTTCATATTCCGACCACTTGATTTCCACTTGCATTATGCAGCCCCGGCGTTTTCGAGGGAATGGAGAAAGAAAGCTGCATTCTCTCTGGGAGCTTGCGCTGGAGGAAGTTACAAGCTTGAAAAAAAAGTTCTCTTAATTTTTTTCGCCCGCGAGCAAAGTTGCTGCGAATGAACGCTTGTTCTTGAAAACTTTATTAAATCTTCTCTTTTTCGTTATTCTAGATTAGGTTCCGAGCGTTTCAAGAATTACTTGAGTTTTTAATATAAATTAGGAGGAAAAAAATTGTAAAGTTTCCTAGGCGTTTTTGTAAGGAATTCTTTTATTCGGATTCGAAGGAAATACGATATAGATCTAATCTACATATTGTACTCGGCAAAAAATGCCAAAGGATTTGTGAAGCTGCGGTCAGTTTCCTTAATGATCGATAAGTAATATAAAAATATAAAAGAAATTTTAAGACGGTGTGGTTACTAAATTAGGTAAAATATCTTAACAAAAATGTCCAATTAAGTTAATAAATAGTGTATATCTATATATACAGATGCTTGTCTCTTAAATTAACAGAAAAAATACCTACTACTCTTAAATTAATAGATACTTAATGTTCATAAAATACCCAAATCATTAACAGAAATAAAAGTAATTAATTTATAAACCCACCTTTTACTGAACAAAAACAGGCCAATGCAAATGAAGCTGATTATCAATTATCTGCTGCACTTATTTTCAACCTTTTTCTATAGAAACCAAACAAAGCCCCTCTTCCCACCTGACAAAAAGCTTAGCGAAGTTCCCAAAAAAGTCAACTCTCGAACTAACAAATCCTCATTTATACAGCCTACCCGCATACTTCCAAAAGCTCCGAGAATCCCAATGTCAAACCGTCCAGCGGCAGCCATTGTGCAGAATTTAAATTACTAATGAAACTCGAAATTTGGGCCCTGGAAATCCGGTGCAAGCGCGTGGCAAAGCGAGACCGGAAATGGTCCGCTTAATTATGAAAGTGTAAGGCGGGGCTTCCTTCCGGAACGCGCGGCCACACTCCCGCACACATACGCGGAATTTTGCAAGATACTAAGCCCTCGATCCGGCGGTTAATTTCCAGGGGGCGCGCAGGCTCAGCTAGCCTCGGATTCGAGGGAAATATTAATGCTCTTTTCCGAGGTTAATGCCGGAGTTCCGCGTACGCTGTATAATTCGCTTTCTCTGGTGGGTTCGCCTGTGCCGGATGGTTTTTGTTGGAGTTCTTTTTTTTTGCTTCGTGAATATATGATTTGTTGCTGAGTGTGGTTCTAGTTTACGAATTTGGATGATTTTGGAATTTTAGAAATTTTATGGTTCGTTGGGTGATGTATTTTACGATTATGGTGTTATTCATTTTTAACTAGTATTATAATTAAATAATGTTAAAAAATTGACAGTGTTTATGAAAAATATATAAAATAAGCTTCTTAATTTTAAAATTATATTTCAAATATCTGATATATTATTAATTTTACGTTTCGATAAATTGTATGGAACATTTATCAATATTTTATAAACTTTAGATGCAGTCACATATAAGATTATATTATTTTAAAACGAATATTGGGTTTCAGTTTATTTTTATTATTATATTTGAGATGAATAACGTATATGCTTTTCTTTAATGAAAATGAAACAACACAATTACCGTTTTGCAGAGCACGTGAAAATAGGCTTCCTCAAAAACTAGGTCAATCTAAAAAATAATTTACTTTCGTTGCTAAACGGTAATCGTTAATAAGGTTTCCTGATACTATTAGTAATTATCGTTAACATCAAGTTATTTATTTAGAGTCAAGGTATGCAAAAATATTTTAAATAATTTTTGTCCTTTCTCTTGCATTCATAAAATATAATTTTTAACAAGCAGTATAAAGGAGTCATTTCATAGAAGTTTTAGATATTTTTTTTACTAGCTTGTTGATGTTAAGATATATATGTATATTTAAGGCGATCTTTTATTTCACACGTGTGCTATGCATAGCCGAGGGTTTGTCATGTAGACTTTTTCATTCAACGCTTTACTGTTCCCTTGCGATTTTATTGCTTTCAATTGTAGCCGTCATGCGATTCTTTCTGTAGTTTTACGCGGGCAGGTGTATACTTTATGTCGTTGCACAGCTTTGCAAGACGGTATTATTTCTGACATATGCATATTTAAGAGCGAGACATTTTAAATTGGAAATCCTAAAATTTGATACGATTTTTTAGGTTTCAATTAACTTTTTGATTTATAATTTCACTGATTATAATAAAAAGTTAAATTCATACCTAAATAGAAAGAAATGTACAACCAGTATTCTAGCCACTTAGATTTGAAATGGAATTTTAAAAAACATAATGGAAATATCTAGCTTAAAATTTGCATTTATGGTCTATTTCTCTTGAGAATGATAAAATGGAAGAGGATAAAAGGAATATTGTACAATTGAAGCCGAGTTGATAAGCTTTAAATGATGTGAATTTGTAAAATGATACTACATTTTTGATCTCAAATATGGTAGAAATTCGTGATGGGCGGGGAAAGCCGATATTTAACTTCCGAGACGTTTTTCGACCGAATAGAGCGAAGGAAAAAGTTGAGAGAGGTAAATATTCGCTTTTCTCTTGAGTAACGAATCCTATTTATTTCTACAAGCAAAAAATTATGAGTCAAGTCTTGATTTTAAGGAGTCGTAAAAATATATTTCAGACAACTTTCACACACTTTCATAATAATTCCAATAAAATGTTGCAAAAAAAATTCCTTTTAAATGAATTACATCGTACGACGAAACTCTACCAATATTGAATATTTACACGAATAAAAAAGTCTTAAAAAGATAAATAAACAACGCTCGTAAAAATATTGCATTTTAAACTCGCTAAAAATAAAGTTAGCCTCTATAAACCCAATCCAATAAGCCCTCGCAAAAATAACTGCAGAACTATTTCACGAAAGTAAGTGAAAGTCAACTCCGCGATGCTATCAGTAGATGCGATCGGGTACTGTCAGACGTGCGCTTGCAGCACTTTTCCAATTGACTTCGCTCGCGCCCGATAGAAAGATGTAGGAAGCGCGCGTATGATACTGCGCGCCGTTAGGTAAAACAATCGAATCGTTAGTTGAATTCTTGCTTTGCAGCCCGAGCCGATCTTAATGGAATGGAAATCGAATCGATTTCGGCGCTCGCTTTACCAGGTTAAATGAAAGCGTAATGGGAAAACGGGATTGAGATATTGGAAGCTTCGGAGAATCGGGCGCGCGATCTTAAAGAATGGCGCTGTAAGTTGGTCGGAATCGATTTCGATTTTGCTTTCTTGCTTTTGGCTCGGAGCGTGATTACGGCGATATTTTTAGGTTGGTGGTGATCAAGGGGTTTTTCGAGTTATAGATTAGGATTTTTTGAGGTGGTTTATTGTCTACTTTGGTTTTTTAATGAAATTTGAATTGGATTTCGATATTTGTTAGTATTACACGGAGAAATATTTTTTGGAAAAATTACCAAAAAGTTTTATATAGCGGTAACAGACTCTGAAAATCCAAAAAGCTACTATACTTTTAGGAATTTTTACGAAAATTTTAGTAATTTTTCCTAAATTTTTAGTAAAAATTCCTATTTTTTCCGCAAAAATTCCTGAAAAGTTTAGTAATTTTTTGGATTTTCACGGTTTGTTACCGCTTTATAAAACGTTTAGTAATTTTTCTTAAAAATTTCTCTCCGTGTAAGAAAAATTTATGATTGGTAATTTAAAAATTCCTAATGATTCTTTTTTTTAACTTTCAGGTAGTCAGAGTGACCAGACTACAACAAAACAACCAAAATGGACGGCGTAGAGGCAGTATCAGAGGTAAGATTTTCTACGTCTTTTTGTTTACAAAATATATTACTGTAAACCAAGATGTAATTTGTAAAATCAGAAGGGTAAAATCAGTTTATATTTCTGTAATTTTATCTGAATTTCATAAATATTAGTATAATCAAACACTTAATTTATTTTCCCCAACCCCAAACATACTCAATTCACTAAAAAATTACACGTCCAACAAATCACGAATCTTTCTACAAAACCAAACTCCCCTCTAAAAACCTCCAAAGCGTGTCTCCGTCTACTTCCCAACAACATTACCCATCGCAAACAAAGCAAACCGCGACGTCGCAAAAGCAAACCACCCAACCCCCAACATCCAACCCGTCTTCCCCAACAGCCAACAAAAAAAAAAAAACAATTCGCGGCCAGCGCTGCTTAACGACCCTCACCGGTAAGTGTACCTGTACCCGTACACGCATAGAATGTCGCTCTCACATAGAGGGCGCAACTTTTAAAGGTGCGCGCTCCGTTGACGTCGCGAACTCCCACAATTTCACCCTCCTTTACGCACACACAACACACGCTCTTCCGGCTTACGCTCACGGTAATTATGCAAAAATTGTCCGACGGCATGCGATGCTACTTTACGGCTCGGCGTCTACGTGGCTGCATCTCCGCGTAATTACGAGAGCGCGCACTGTTAATTTCGCCTTTATTATGATTACGCCTTTTTATTCCCGGCAGCTTTCGCGCGATACATTTTCGCTCATCGATTTATATGCGCCGCGCGCGCGCGCGCGCAGCTGGGGGGTAATAATGAAAGGGCATAAAGTACGTTTACGGTCGATCTTTTTCTCGCCCCCTGCGCTGCGCTTTCTCTCGCACGAAGAAAGAGCCGATCGCGATAAAGGCTAATAGTGGCCGGACGATAAGGATAATTTTCGGATCGAGAGCCGGAGTGCTGCTGCCTTCAGCTTAGCTGAGGAGAAGCTTATTGATCTTTGCGCTTTTATTTAGGAAATTGAATGATGGAACGATTATTGCGGCTGTTTAGTTTTGGAATGTTTTCATTTGCGCGGGTGTATTTATTGGTTAATTAAATGTTATTAATGAATTATGGGGATATAAAGTTCGTTAAATGCTTTGTGAATTATACGTCAAAAGAGTTTTCAGATTATTATTAAAATTACGGGAATTCACTTCGATGTGCCAGCCGCAGTCAAATAAAAGAGGCCACTAAATAAAACTCGCATAAAATCTTCATTCGCATTCATAAACGCGTCGAAAAGGCTCGTTCAATTATAATTTCGAACGCTCCATGAACGAAACCACTTCACCCGAAAAAAATCTTGATTCCACAAAAAACCTTCACACCTAGACCACTGCTCTCAAAAGCAGCGACTCTTTGCGTTAAATAAGGCAGCGTCTCTCTTTTTCAACTCGAGTGCAGCGCTCCAGGTTTAATTCAATGAAAGCAGCGCCATATGACATCTGCACTCTCGAAAGGCCGGCTCTCGCTTTTTGCTTTGCGCGGCTGGCTTTTTACGCGCAGTGTTCGTATCAAAGATGCACTGAAAACGAGGCGCCAGTCATCATTTCGTTTACTGTAGCTAAAAAATGAATTCTTGGTTTTGGCGTCGTTTCTCGTCAGACGGTATGAATTTTCATGCCCCGAGCGCCGTTATTTATATGGCCGGTCATTTATCGGTCGTGCTTTTTGGTCGTGCCGGTGGGCGGAGTCGGCTCGGAAATGAAAGAGCGTTTTGTAGCTTAATTGCAAGAGACGGTTTAGTGGCTTTGCGCCCCCGAGTTTTTCAGCGTTTGGCCGAATTGTTTTATTGCTTTGGCCGTTAAATTTCGTAATTCGATACGCGTGACGTTTTTTAAATAAAAATATAAGTTGCAAGAGTTTTTGATGATTAAAAAGATTGTCAATTTATTGGCACTTCTCAAACTAAATAAATATATGTTTAAACATTTTTTATATAAATATTTAAGATTTTTATTTCACAAATAAATTATTGAAAATTAATAATACATGAAAAAAACATTTTTTAATAACCATCACTATATAGCACTTAAGTAAGCAAGCTACTATTTCAATTATCTATCTATTCAGCTAACAATACGTCGTCAATTTCAAAATTATTTATAATAATATAAAACTTTCCTTATTAAAAATAATAAATCTAATATTGACTCATAATCCCCTCGTATACACACCGATAAAATCATTCCAGAAACTCTATACCAAAAGTATAAAAAGCCCTGGAAATTCACTGTATCTCGATACACATCCCGTACAATTTTCGCAATATCCACGCCAGGCTCCGAGCGAACAACACGCGCCCAGGCACACGCGAAGAAAAGGAAAAAAAAGGATAAGATGGAAGTTGATCCATTAATATCGGCGCAGATTAAAGGGTTATTCGAGAAGCTCCTATCGTTCTTTCCACTTTTTC
Organism: Eupelmus azureus; assembly: GCA_030522685.1. Taxonomy (NCBI): domain Eukaryota; kingdom Metazoa; phylum Arthropoda; class Insecta; order Hymenoptera; family Eupelmidae; genus Eupelmus; species Eupelmus azureus. The sequence continues at coordinate 3,940 of JAPYZA010004767.1, read as the reverse complement.
CGCGCGTCTACAATTTGAGTCGAATGCGGCTTTCACTCCCCCCAAGCCGCATCCCTCGGTAATAAAGCGAGAGTACCAGAAGCAATGCGCAACATCGGGCATCTGGGTACTTATATCGCGTGAGGAGCGGTATACTCGTGCGTGTAATTTCGCGGTTGGGAATTCTGGAATATTAAAACTGTTAATTCGGCAGTTGTATTATTTGCATTAATGAGAAAGAATAAGTGAGGGGATTGTTATGCAAAGAAATTCATGTTTGTGTACATAGGCTCGGTAGATTTATCATGGTGGGTATGTTTGAGGTGAATATATTAAGGGAGGCTCGTTTTCGTTAGCTCTGTGTTTCCGGGATACACAAAGTTGTCGTTATTAAATAAAAGCTTTGAGTTATTTATATAAATATTTATTTTCTTTGATGTACACATAAAACTGTTTATCAAGTATCGTACTGTGCAAATAGTTTAATAAAAATACTAATAATTATCTAAATAATCATGTTAATTTGGAGGTGTACTATCTGCGTGTCGGTGTAAGGATAAAGACATGAGCTTCTATACACTACAAAATCCGATAATCAAACTCCATGAGTCATTCTACCTTACTTTCTCCCTCATTCTTATTTATTCTGACTAATGATGTACTTTTCTTATTTAACAAAATCAATTATACCTTATCATTCGCAAAAAATGTAAACTTTTTGGATCATTACCTGAAAACTAACGAAGAAAAAATTACCTAGAATAAATACATTTTCTTAGCGAATACCTGTGCATATGCATTCACCTAAAAGTGTATCGTTGTGGGTATAACGAATTGAGAATATTTCTTGATGACATATTTTTCATTGGTTCAAAGATACAATTAATTATCTAGAAATAAACCTTTATTTCCTAATATAAATTTATTATCAATGAACAAAAATGAATTAATATTGCTAATTGCTAAGTTGTATATTTATTTTTGTATTGAATATTTGAGAGAACGAAAAAACTTTTATTCGTCACAATTAACACCTGATCAATTAATATTATATTTTTTGTTGATTGGTTAATGCTTTTAGGGTCTGATCGTGTTTAGTCATAATGTAATCTCTACTTAAGAGATCATCTCTAAAATCTGAGGATTAGGTAGAGCTGTATTTGGTGTTGGTCTTGCATCGCTAGACCTAGTAAGTTAATATTTAATGATAGATTTCAAGAAAAGGGATAGGTTAAATGAAGCAAATTCAAAATTGATAAGTTTTCAAATTATTTTTACTAACTAACGACTTCAGTGCTTTATTCATTCATATTTTTAAAATTATATACACAATTTAATTATACATCATGCATTAATTTTCATGATAGTATTAAATTATATTAGAAATCGACAAGATTAAAAAATCCGGTGATTTCATTATAAACTAGATAATATCATCAAAACACTAGTGTGGCAAATTGCTTTTCAAATCAACATAATCGTCGACAACTAACAATCCTGACTTCTTAAAGTGCTTCTCATACAATATCAAATCACATTTAAAAATGATTCCCAACATTTTAGATAGAAAAAGAGATAAATACGTGGGCGAGCGAGGGTTCTAAGAAGGGAGAGATAGAGCGCAAAGCATATATACAAAAATATACGGGCTGGCGGTAAAAATGCGAGAGACGCTCAGAGGAACGCGCCCGTCACTCATAAGCCGAGCGCAAAACACTTTCGGAAATCGATATTCTCTAGTCTAGCTGGGCTACATAACGGCGATATGGCTTTTATTAGAAACGCCTCGACTCGCCTCTTTTTCACTCATGCGGGAAGATTGACCGACGAGCGCGCTCTCCGCGTGCTGCTCCTTTTTTTTTTTCGTGAGCCCTGCCGCTGAATGAAGGAAGATCGAGAACGATCGCTCTCTCCTTTGCTGTGTGTACGAGACACTTTAAAGCGACCGATAGCGTGTATGTATTTCTCGTGCTGCTTGATTCTTTTGAGGTGGAGAAAGATATGGAATCGATTTTCAGGTGGAGTACTTTTCTTATCGCTAGAATTCGGGTGAAAGTACTTTTGTGGATGCGTAGCGTTGCTGTAGGTAGTACTGTGTTTGGTTTTTTGTATTGACTGGTGTCTGAAAACTTGTCATACCATTGAATTTTATTAAATGATAGAATAAAATATATTATTATAACATTACCGCAATATTCGATTTTACAGTCTACTTTTAGACTGTCGACTTTACATTTTAATGTAAAAATTTTAATTAAAAAATCGAATTTTTCTCACTAAAAATCTATTTCTAAAATGAAAATCATGCTTTTTCACGTGTTCCCAAAATTTCAATTACACCTGAAAATAATCCATAAAATTTTTCTAGAATGAATCAATTACATCAAAAAATGTTATTCATTATTCGACCATAAGTAAGATTTTACGTCATTTTAACGAAACTACTATAATAGCCTACTGTTAGTACAACAATGCTTATATTCATGGATTTATCCAATTATTGCGAAATATTACTGTTCTATAACACGATTATAAGTCACTTTTTCAATTATAATACCCAAATAACACCCAAAACGTTACAATTTTCCATTTACACGTTAATGTGTTTTAAAATCAATTCGAATATTAATAAAACTACAGAAATTAAATATCCTAATGCTAGAATAGATAAAATAATAATAACAACATTAATCTCATTCAATTAATTTCCTAATTCAGCGTCTGATGTAAATGTCTGAGTAGATAGCTTATTTATAATAGCTTAATTTATTCCTGATTCAAAAATTTTAAGTAAAGTTTTCTCTAATTTTTCGATATACAGTGATCCTCTTTCAAAAACCTCAACTGTTTGAAAATAACTCAGGCTTAGCTATTTCTATTATTGATTTCCCATAAATATTTATGTACATGTGACATACTTGCTTAGCTTTTAAGCTAAAAATTATGCACATTGCATTCCTTTTCTTTCGCAAAATATTTATACATTCGTCAGGATGACTTACAGGAATTGTTTTCTTTTTTAAAATTTGTATAAAACTGAAGTAGTATTCCCTATTATAAGTAAGATTAAAAAGAAAATCATGTACGTACAATTTTAATTCAGATTTTCTTATTTTTTGGAAAAATCAAATTGCTTTAACAACTAATCAACTATAACAACTAATTTTTCGTAGATATACTTACTGTTTAATGTTGGTAATTCTTTTGGAGATAACATTATGGGCAATGGTATTAAAATCATGCTTAATTTGTTATTCTTTAATTGATTAAAGATTTTATAACTACAAGCGTTCTCCATATCGGTGTGCGTAGTTGCATGTTGTCATAATCGTCGCCGGAAAGCGCATTATACTACACAAACAATCCAGTCCTTTGAATCTGTCTAAGGCGAAATTCACGCTTCGATAATCACGTGCAAAATACACTTTACTGCAGTGTATACATATTCACACTTAGGCCTCGCAGTTGGGTGAGTCGCTAAAGATAACTGGAAATAGATAAGATGACCATCTCCCTCAGGTGGTGCTACAGCTATCTCCTGAGCATTCGGTCGGGTCGACTCATCGAAACGGTCTATCTCTCGCGTACTCTCGACGAAAGTAAAATATCATCCTAATTACTTTTATTGAAATAATTTTCTTATTGATTGAAATTAAAAAGATTATAGTGGATTTGGGTAAATTTTGAGTCATTGTATTGCTGTGCACTTTTTGTAGTAATTTCAAGGAAAACTCATCAATTCAAATAATAATGTTATTACTATTTATTTATAATCATGGTAAAATCTATGATTTAGCTATCACAATTCTATATTAGCGATTAGATATGAACATATTTTAAAATCAGTTCAACTATAAATGCAATTATAGAAAATGAATATCCCAATACTAAAAGTGATAAGAGCATAATAATAAAATTATTTTCTTTTAATTCGTTTTCTAATTCAACATTTATCAATTTT
>JAPYZA010004766.1:0-13312 GCA_030522685.1 Eupelmus azureus | reverse complement strand
GTTTTGAGAAATGTTTGGGGGTAAAGTGCAAAAAATACCGATTTGAATAAGGATCGTATAACCGAGTCGTCAGTAAGCGTCACCAATGCAAAAGAAGTACCTAAGAATTTCAAAACCGGCAAGATTTACGACTTCACGATAAAAATCTCCAGCACTATAACCCAATCGTAATTCAAAATCCAAAAATCTAAAAAAACGACGACTATCCTTGCATCGCCATCTCAATAAAAGCCGCAACTTCTTCGCGCGCCAGCTGCGAACGAAAGATAATAGAAACTAATGCCTCGAGATATGATTAATTAAAAGACAAATGCTCCCAGGAGGATACGAAAACGCAGCGCCCCGTACTCGCACTAGACAAGCGCGTCAAGGATACAACCGACGATAATTCACCGAACGATGTCGCAAGCATATTGCAAGCAATTAATCTTCCGCATTAAGGGGCGTATACATTAAGCTACCGGTCGATCTGCCAGCGCGTCAATTCGAGTCCATTAAAGCGGCGAGGAGGCGTATATAAGTATCCATCGCTCAAAATTCCGAAGCAGCTTGTAGAAAACTCCGTCCCACCTGTAGATGCTAGCCAACTCTCATCGAGGCGTTCAAAAGAGTTTAAACTCACCAAGTCCTAAAACACTACAGAAGTGAAACTCCTCTCAGTTCTCCGTGACTATATGCACCTGGAAACTCGACCAGCGGGCCCATCTAGGCAGTCGGCTCTCCTCGTCAAGCTATATACGTCGTCTCTAGGCTCTCATCTCGAGCGCGTAACGCGCCGCGCGGATTAAGATCGAATCCAGGCCAGTAGGATCGATCGAATGCTAATCCTGCAGCTTGCGCCGATGGAGAAGACAGAGAGAGGATCAGAAGCGCGAAGTGTACTTTGGGAGAAAGTTGCTCCAGGAAGGAGAGGCGAGAGGCTGGCGATGTTCTTAAAGGAAGGCGTGGGTGGGAAATTTCGCTCTTTGTTGGCTTGTTTCGATAAGAGAGACGGTGGGAGTAGGAGAGAGATTCGGGTCGGAAGCTATCTGAGCTTTGTTTCGTTTTATTCGGGAGTCGGGTGAGAAAGCTTTGTGAGCGGCTGCATTCTCGGTGTGTATTGGTGGAATTTTATTTGGAGAGGAGGCGGAGACGTTTTCTTCTTTGCGATGAGGTGCTACTGAAATAAAGATTTTTGGACTTTTTTAAAAATGGATGGGAGAGTGGTTTTCCAAAATTTTATCTCGAAAATATTGTTTATTTTAAATAAAATGTTTTGTAATTACGCTCTCGAGTAAGACAATATAATAAACAAAAACTTTAAAAAAATTTAAATGAAAAAGGGGATTTATAAAAAATAAATATACACTTTAAAGAATTTTTAATAACAGTTCTTTCTATAATAACAAAAAAGGAAATGGTTTTTGCAGGGTCGAAAAATCGGCAGCTGGAAAGATGATACATTTCTCTATTTTAAACATAAATAACAAATAAAGTCAGAAAAAAACTTTTAAAAAATGAATATAAAAATATCTGTTAAGTTATGTTTAACCCACTACTAATAATATATATTGAAAATTATTAAAAATAACTATATATTGAAGCGAATAACTTTATTATAAAAATGGATTTATTTTACATAGATAGAATGTAATTTAATAAATATAATTTAATAATAAATCACGCACGTGATAGAAACCTAAAAAAACACACTTTTACTTATTTTGATAAAATTTTAGAAATCGAAGATTGAAAAGAATTCCACTTACATGTCACACTTGTTCGATGAAGATGTAAATTCACATTGGAATCTACGCAATAATGTTATCTGCTCTATCTTATCTTGTAACGTATCTATTATAGTGCAAATTCCAGGAATTTCAATAGTTTATCTGGGCTTCTCTTATTTTGCAGAATACTTAACACTTTGATACAATAAAATAGATTTAACTTTTACAAGCAACTAATTTTACTAGTCTGATTTTTCGGCGAGAGGTAGCGCAAAGCGTTTCTAAAGTTTCAAACGTAATTCAACAAAGATCCAGAACTTTTGAACCTACAATTTGTTTTGATGTAGCAGAGCAAACTTTGAAGTATTTAGAATGGAATTTGCAAGATTCAATGCATACTAATATAATGGATCTTTTTGACTGAATGAGTTTATGAGTTTATGAACAACAAACCATAGCTGTCGCTCGACCTACCTTAATATTACTAAAAGCTAAGCATTTTAGATAGTTCAGCAGTATTTGGAGTTCAAGATTAGATGCTTCGAATAATATAGAATGAACAAATTTAGTGATAATGGAATCATCATTTTGTAAGTGATACAAACTTATTCCATCGATCAAACTATTTAGATTTACCTTATCTTTCGAACCTGTTACAAAAAATAGTTATGGGTTTTAAGGAAAAAAAAATAACTTCTACAGTTCTTTCGTCAAAATTTTCTAATAAATTATATTCTGAGCTTCGTAAAGAGATACGAAGAGTAATAGTCTGAGTCACCGGAGCAAAAAGAATATGCACATGTATGAAAGAGTTTTACCCAAAAATAGAAATCATATCTCGTTATGGCTGAAGGCTGATATTCGCTATCAGCTAGGATAAAGCATAAAAATAAAAATACTTCCTGTATCCGTCATCCATTAACGTGATTAGATTTCCTTTACTGTAAGAATGTCGAAACGCTTTGATTATTTATAACAAATTCTTGTTATAATTTTATAGTTTCAAAAATTGTATTCAAGCATGTCTTATTAAAATGCTTGTTTCTTTTCTATTCCTCTGTTTTACTTAGAGCTTAGTATTCATGGCAAAGGCGAAAAAAATGTTTGCATAAAAGATTGCATGCCAGTATACTCTAAAAACAAAAGCTAAGTACCTGCATTAGCTTTTCAATCGCTATTCATCAATGAAAATAAAAAATATAATTGATAACCCATCTATAACAATAAAAAAATAACCATATTCAATAACAATCCAAAATTAACATATCGCAAACTTAAAAATTCACCGCAACATCCAATTCAATAACCCTCTCCCTTCAAATCGCAAACAAACAACCGCAGTTCCCCAGCGTCATTTAATTATACCCAAAATCAATGCCAAAAACCCCAAAAGCACCCCTCGAAAAACCAGCCATCAATCTCATCATCAGCAAAAAAAGCCATCCAGCCGGCAGCGAAATCGCCGATGAATCACGGAAACAAACAATTACCCATGTAACGAGAGCGTCTTAACTCCCCCTTTTCCATTTCTTCCCCGCCCTCCGGAAAATTTCCGTCTATTCTGCCGCGCGGAAAAAAAAAGATTGGCTCGTCCGCTCGCAAAGTCACGTACTGCGATCTTAGAAGCGAGACACGAGGGCTGGGATATACTCCTGCGTATATATATATACGCGTGCAGGAGAAAAGGCTCGCTTTTTTGTCGCTTTCTTGTCCTTATACACGTCGTTTGCGAGGCTCCCTTTCTGCGTAGGGGCGATAAGCAGACGCGACGCGCTTGTTTTTAGACAGAGCGGATCGATTGGGATGTATAAGTTGTCATGAAGCGAGATACGGATTCGTTGAGAGAGTTGGGTGAGTGAAGGGGTTGGAGCGGAGATTTAAGGATTTTTGAGGTGGGGGTTGAGGTGATGGAGTTTTTGGTGCGGATGGTGGAGGGGTTTTGTTTTGGAAATGTTTACATCGGTGGCACGCGATGTTATGTGTACGATTGTCTGATTACTTATTAAAAAACCATTTTAATTTAGAAAGTACGAAAATTAAATGTTATTACTCCCATGAGTAAGGCTGTCGCAGACTGAAAACATTTTGAAAATTACCATCCTAGTTGGTAGTTTGTATAAGACGGTACCATAAATTTTCTCATAATAATTATAGTACAATTTACTAACTAGGACAATTTCGATTTTAAAAATGTTTTCAATTTATTCACTAAATATTAACTCCTTTCTCTTCTACTATCGTTTATTTAATTAGAATCCATATAGTAAAGACGAAGAGTACTAATACCTAAAAATCGGTATAATATAATTTTTTATGATTTCACAGAACAATTTTCGTATTCTTAATTATAAAAGTGCAAATTATTTATTTAAAAACATTTTCAATCTTATAGAACATCAATTAATGCTTTGTTCAAACACGAGCAGCCAGATGTTACCTCCAGTTACGTAATTTCTCGTCTCCCCTAAAAATAGGCCCTAAGGATTATTTTCCGTCGGGATTGCGTCGAAACCCATCTTCTCAGAACGCAATGAAATTCTGATTCTCACCGGCTTCTATGGAGGTTAAAAATACACTGTCTCGTATATTTACCTTCCTGACAATAAAGAAGCAAATCTTCGAATCCCCCCCCGTACTTACATAACTGCGCAGCGCCGAATTTATTTCTCGCCCTTCTGCCGCCTATAAACAGGTATGTCCTTGCCAGTGAAATGTAACGATGTTATTGATATAAGTATCATTTAATGATACGGACGATTGAGCGCACTTACCAATAAACGCAGTTCACCCGTTAACGACATCCGTCGTCAGGTGAGCGAAGGTGGCTTTCTCATTGATTCATAGCCAGACGTCGTAGTGATTTTTTATTTAAGCTCGACGATCTCCGCGCAGTCGACGCTCTCATTATTTATTACGCACATCTGAATGTTTAACTTTTAACGATGACCTAAGGTCTGATCTCTGCTAAGTGTCATCGTTATATTTTCATGGCTCTGCTCCCGAGTAGAAAAGAATTTAGTATGGGTGAAAGTATATTCCGCTTGTGGGCAACGTGTGCGGCAAATCTATGAAAGTCTCCACCAGGTTTATCAATGTATTGCCGAGAGCTCGGCCAAAAGAAGGAGCAAAACTTTTCTCGGATCTTGCCAATACCCCTGAAGCTTTACCCAAGATATAGAAAAGATTTCGCTCCTCTTCCTATACGAGCTGATGACAATATCTCGATAAATCTGGCTAAGCTTTACGTGTACTAACCATTTTCCCGCAGATAGCCAGACTTGATCATCCAAATTTCGTTTGATCCCAACTAAAATCCAATTAGCATCTAACCAACTTCCACAATTAGGCCAACGCTTAACTAACCTACTTAGACCATCCCACGATGTTGCGCAGCCCCGCTTCCAAGAATACCTCAGACAACAAAAAATATTTAGCCCATATCTGCTCGCCCCAAAATTCCTTAACCCGCTCCCAAACAATCACCAAAATCCCAACAACAAATCCCGTCGCATCCGACCAAAACAAAGCCCAACGCAACGGAAACCGTCGCAATACACATACCCACAACGCAGCCAGTGCTGCAGGCTATCGCCGACGTGATACCCCTCAGGGGGTGGGTGGGCGGGCGAAAAGCCCGAGCAAATACCAAATCACTCTCTCTCGCGCTTCAGCGCACTGGAGACGCGTATACTTATGTCCGTGCTCAGGCCAATAATCCGCAAATCTTTTTCCGTTCCAGGCATTCCTGGCGCGCACGGCGAGCGAGGAATCATCGGCTTCCTGACATATAAGGACGGAGGAAAAAGCGGGAGAGGCAGCTACGGAGGAAGGAGGGGATCGATCGCTGATGGACATGTGCAGGCGGCAGGGAGACGGGCTTGTTTACGAGCCGCTGGACGGCTCGATTGAATTTTCCGGACCGTGCGGAATTTATCGGCCGGCTTGCGAGTCGCGCGAGAACAGAGGAGAGTCGTAAGATGAGCGGACGATTAACGGGACAGTGAAGAGGCGAGCGCGCTGAAAAGAAGACCAGGCGCGTGTGTGTGTGTGTACTTATACAGGAAGTGAATAGAGAGAGAGGCGGAAGTGAGGGCGAGTGTACCTTTCGAGGGACTCGCGGAGAAAAGGAGGAGAATGGCGAGATGAGGGAAAGCCGGGGCAAATGAAAAGCAAAGAGAGCCGGCCGAGCGCGAGATATAAGGATGAATACGTCGTATCTGCCGGGCGAGGACGAGGAGTGGGGCAGGCGGTACTACTTCACCTACTACAGCGAGTTCGGCGACAGGAAGGGAGCCAGCGGCATCGAGGTAAGAGATATACTGTATCTTTGCTCGCGGTGAGATTTCGAGTCTGTATATGGGGGGGATGTTTCTTTTGTCTTTTGGGCGAAGGTCGCGGAGCGTGGCGTTTTTTGCCGGAGAGGTTGGGGGTTTTTGACGAGTGGCCTGTTGTGCTGCAGTGGGTTGAAGTGTTTTGCGTCGTTTTTAATATTGCCGGGTTTGGTAAAAACAGGCACGAGTGGTGCGCGTTTAAGTAGAGACTGTCGGTAAATAATGCTTGGATATGTTATGTTTGCTTGTGTAATATGTAAAATTTACGTATTTAGTTTTGCGATTTTGTTGATTTTGTGCTTTGTTTTAATAATACGCGCATGATATATTATAAATGATTGGACATTACAAAATAAGTATTATTTGACAAGAGCTGCGGTGTCTATAAATATACAGGAAAATGTACCTGCATATTTTTAAAAGGACAAACATTAAAAAACAAAAAGGTCAGCGGTTGACAAGCCAGTTTTATTACAGGGTGTGTACAAAAATTCTCGCATTATTTGATTTTAATGCAGTAAATTTTTTAGATAAAATTCTATTCGTGGTATTGAAAATCTAAAGATTCGTATGTAATAAATTTAAGTTTTGCACAGTTTTTATTATTAATATCAGCATGATATTAAATTCTCTTTCGTATCTTTATGTTAATTTGTACTAGCATAAACTTACTATACGCAATTAGTTATTCATTTTGACCCAAGATTCTGATGTTATTCATTATTAATTACCGCTTTCTGTTAAAAATTACGCAAGAAAAATTAAACCAGAATCTCCAATTAAATCAGAATTACGATAATACATTCCCAATCGCACAAACACGTAAATATCCAAATTCCAACCCCAAAAAGTCCACGTAACGAAATCGAACAGTTGAAAAAACTTCGCCGCAGGGCAAAAGTACTTGCAACACCAAATCTATTTACTTTGGACTCAATTTCGACCATTGAAACGATTTTCGGTTAACCCTTCCAGCGCTAGCACAAAACTTCCCAATGCTGCTGAGAGAGCTACAGGCGTGAGTGTATCAAGGCTTCCGATTGCCGAGTCTAGAAAGGTTTCAAACGAGAGCGAAACTCATTAAAACTCGGCTAAGTTCGTCTCGTCAACCTTATTAATCGAAGAATAATGACGCCGGTGTTATCACCAGACTCCTTAGCGGTGCGCGTTTAACGACTTTGTAAACTTGCGTGGGTGGTGTACGCTGTATATGACAATTATTCGCCCTGTCTCCAAATATGCAGCCTTCTCAAACCTTTGCAATTGAAATATAAACTTTGGCAGTCGCGATCTGTATGAAGATTATTGAAGAGTATTCTGAAAAAAACAATCAAGCTCGTGTTTGCGCGATCTTGCATCGTAGAACGTATACGCACCGGCATCACGCGATATCAGGGCTTATAAAGGAAAAGTTTCGATAACTACCGGGTTTATCGCGCGAATTTTCCACTAAAAACACGCCAACTTTTCTTATTATTTAGCCGCGATAAAAAGTTGGCGACTCGAACTTCCTTTACAGCAGTCGGTAACAAGCCTCGTTCACATTCGCGCATCATAGTTTCATAAAAAAAGTATTACCCCACGCCTTCGCCACCCACAAACCGGCCATTAATCCACACACCAACGCCCCCTTAATCTCACTCCTTCCACTATCGAACAAAAGTCAGCGCCCACATTCGAATTTCCGGAAAGCCCCATATATATATCCACCCCTCCGCAACAAAAGAAAGAGCCCCATGCGTGCCTGGATGCGGCCCCCAACTAATTAATTTTAGGCATGCGGCGCGTTGCATCGGTAAACTTTTCACTCGGCTGAACTTTCCTGTAGCTCGCGGCTCCGAACACCAACCCAAAAGAAGAAGAAGAAGAAGAAGAAGAGTTTTCCGAATTTCCCCCGGCGTAATTAAGGCCCGAAGCCCGCGCGAGCGCGCGAATAGAATGAGCCGGTCGATAACGAGCCGGAGCAGCCGGGCTATACACGCAGCCTTTGCCTCTCTTGTTTTCGCGCCCGCTCGATTTTAATCAAGCTTAAATTTGCTCTCCCCCACTTTCTCTCTCTCGATCTTTGTCCGACAGAGCTGCGGATAGCGCTGAAATTGCGTTCCGCGCGCAGCCAGTTGCTTTCTCGCTGCGCTTTTCGTTTTGCTCGTTAACCTTTCATTTATCATGTCCGTACATCGAGAGCTTCGACGTGTGGTTTATCTATTAATGACAGTGGCGAGTGGACTTTCTGAAAAAAGGTGCGTTCCGCGCGCACTCCGGACTATTGCGAAACATTGTAAATAAACCTGCGACAGTCGGGTGAGGATCCCGAATGTTCGTTTTACGTTTCCATCGGCGACGAGCCATATGTCGCGGATGCGTATATGTACAGCGGAGAATTTTCCGTATATAGGGTTTCGCTGATATCAATCGTTGGTTATGTATCTTTTCTATCTGGCGCGTTATTATTGTTTGCTAGTGCATGCGCGGCGCGGCGAGCAAACAGTGCCGAGCCATTTCCGCCAAGATACTGCGCCTGACGTTACGCGACCGCAAAGAGAGAGAATGAGAGAGAGAGGTGGATGTCGGGAGTGCGTGTGGACTTGGGTTATTTCGATTTGCTGGGGAGATTGTACGGTTTTGTATTCTGCTTTTTTTAGGTAAGGTTAGAATTTTTAAATAATATGTTTTTCGAAAGTAGGTTTTTAGTTTTGTAAAAGATATTCTTTGTTATAAAACACTCAAGTTTTCTGCGTGCATTTTAATATGGTTTTCAAAAACGTGGTTTTTCTCTTTCAATTTTATCCAGTACAGGACAAAATTAAATTTATTTATAGAGTTTTATATACAAATAAATTTTGTTTGAAAATCCATTTCTCTCGCAATATTTGCACTGATTAGATTTTCAAATCAACTAACTGCATAATAATTATTGCGACACGCTTGTCAAGATATTACGAGAGTTAAAGTTAAAAAAATTATTGACCCAATTTTACAGGACGCGTTGCCCTGTCCTATGCAAAAATATTTTAACAGCCCACAATCTTTCTGTTTTTCCACCTCAAAAAATAGTAGGAAGCTTAAATTGTTATTTATCACACAGTCTAAAGAGTCAAATATTTTTACCTTCTTTTAACGCATGAAAAAAAAAATTAGCGAAAAAAGTTCGGTACACTTCAAATTATATGAGTTCAACTATACAGAACCGTGCACCATCTAGTCCATGTTCATTTTTCCTCACAGTCCCCCTATATATTTCGAAGATTGCAAGCGGAAAAACGAATATTCTGCATGTCAAGCGAAATTTATGATAGGCGAGCTCCTTCGATTTGTATAAATCTCGTTGCTTTGTTCTTATAAAGGAAGTTGACGTAACCTTTGTTAGAAGAGCTTGTTGAAATTCCGAAGAAAATTAAGTCAAGTATTTATGAGCAGATCGAATGTTATTCAATTTTCACGAAGAATTATTTTCTTTTTATCTCTAATTTAAATTGCATGAAAATGGCAGCTCGTGAACTGTTTTTAATGAGACACTCGCGATGCATTCATCTTAAATTTTATCATAACGTTCTCCGGGCTGTTTTCTTCTTAAACTAGAAAATATTGGCGAGAAATCGCCTCTAGTTTTTCACCGAACACGGGGAAACGCTAAAAAGTTGTGCGCAAGTTTTAAAGAAGTTCGAACGACAGGGGGGACCTCGTGAATTCTTTAATTTCGCGGAATATGAAATTGGGACGCGTCGAGTATCATGAAAAATTCAATTCGAGTTTCGTGGAGTCGTTCGCGATGAAAATTCAATAGTCATCGAGATAAATTATTAAGCCTTGTGTACTAAGCAGCTGGCAGGGGAATACGATTTTTTGCGCAACTTCGCGAAAAGGATTGATTTGGAGCATTGGTGTAATAATGAAAGTTTATATAATATTTTTATTGAAGAATAGTTAGAATCAGATGGTGGATTACTTTTAGACAAGAAATAATCTAAGATTACTTAAAAACTAAGCAAATCTGGTGTTTAGGCGTTACTAAAGATGAAAAGGTCCAATGTACAAAATTCAATGATTTTTTTAGAGAACGTTATTCTCTTACTCTGGTCTTTTCATTTTACTTCTGTTACTTTTTTCTTATTCTGTTACTTTTTCATTTTACATTCTTTTTCCGATAAAATAAAAGTGTTAAAACATTTTCTAATAAAGACATTTTTTATACTTAACTATTTTTTAAATTAGAAATTTCTAGCTTCAGATCAGTAAAGTCCAAGACGTTGTGTTTATTTTTTAATAATACTTAAATTTTTAATTTGAAATCAGACTTAAGTTATTATAGTTTTTATGGGTATAAAGTTATATACATTTTATCTTTTATTAAAGTTTATAAATATTTTTTTCATTTATATTTTTTATGATTCAATTATATTTCAATTAAGTTAAAGATGTAGGGTTGACATTTATTCCTTTGTTGATTAGAAATTGTTTTACTTGCATTAATTGAAGAATTCTCGATGATACAGTTGACAATTTTTGAATTTCAAAATCGTTTATTCGACATTGATTTAAGATTAATGTAACTGTAAAACTATTTACGGATTTTAACGAAAAATAAATTTTGTGCATTATAAGAATTGTAAAGTACGACATAACAAAACTTTTTAATTAAAGTATCTGCAAAAATCAGTTAGCACGCGTAGGACTACTTTGCGCGAGAGCTTTGTATTTCATTAGTGTGAAAGAAAAATATGAAAACGCGAAATTAAATTACGAATGAATCGCCACTTTGAAAATAGAGCAAAAGTAAAATAATTTTCAAAATAAATAAATTAAATTTTGAAAAAATTGTCAAGTTCATTCCTAAAATTGAATAAAGTTTTATTGAGATATTGAAAATTTCTGTAAAATTTTATTGCGCTTTAATCGTGGTTCTTAACAACTGTTTCGCCTCGTTCAAGAAAAACGCATATACCAAAAAGAATTTTTATCCATGCAACAATATTAAATACCTAAATTCAAAAGATAATTCGAGCACTAAATTATAAACTATCCCATTATTATCAATACGCCCAAACGAAATACATTATTTTATTTCAACAAAATAGATCAAACTAGTTCCAATTCCAGCATCCAGCATCCCAACTTCCATTAAAACTACCTAAACCATCACTTCCTTAAACAAGCTCCAGAACACACCCCAGCCAATATCTAATCCAGAAATCACCCTCCGAAGAATATCAAACCCAACCGAACCATTAGAAATTCCAGCGACGCCTGCATCCATACATCATCGTCCGTCGAAAAATCGCGCGTGGGTGGGCTTTGGGGGGCATGCGGATTCCAGCCGTGAGTTTAATACCAGACTGCGAGAGCAGCTCCGCCGGGGATTTTTTTCATATGGCAGCGAGAGCCGCGCAGATGGATCGCACGTAATCGCCGATTAAGATGGGGAGTATATAACTTGACGACGAGTTTATGTTCGTAAAAGGGAAGGCCCGTATCCTTTTTATATCGTAATACGTCTTGCGTAATATGGCCGTGAAATGCTTCTTTAAAGAAGTGGTTGATGCTGTTTCTTGTTGCTTGAATGAGTATAAGAGCTGTTGAGAAATTTTTTT
This sequence comes from Eupelmus azureus, assembly GCA_030522685.1. Taxonomy (NCBI): domain Eukaryota; kingdom Metazoa; phylum Arthropoda; class Insecta; order Hymenoptera; family Eupelmidae; genus Eupelmus; species Eupelmus azureus. Next base: position 1,684 of record JAPYZA010004766.1, on the reverse strand, counting down.
AGACATTTTTTCTGGCATGATTCTGTCTTAAATATCTGTTGGGATCAGCTTTTTACGATGAATACCTATGATTTATTTTGCGAAAGTGTAGTGCACGAAAGCAGGCTGTAATATATTTTCGGGCTCGGTTTGTTTAGGGTATCAATCACCGAATGTAGTCTTGGCCACTTATTGGATTATGCGTGGCATAAAAAAATAATAGGTGGATATGATGAATCTCTAATGTGGGAAGCGAAACAGCCCATCGTCGAGATTTCGTGAAGGGAATAATGATTAGATTTATTTGAGGAATAAATTTTATGATATCTTCGATAAGTATAAATCGTTATTATTGATGAACGTGTATAAACTGCTGGGAAGCATTTTAATCGCTTTTATGCTGCGAAATGAAAGCTGGTATCTTTAAAATATGAATTATAAGTTAAAAAGTCATGAAGTTTTATAGAGCCATCATAAAGTTTAATATTCAATATGAATGCTATAAGCGTAATAGTTATTCTAAAATTTAAAATTGATAACGACTCTTTTTAAATTTTCCAATATAAGAATTTTTTATTATTATAAAAGAGCAGAAACTTATATCACAATTATGACATTGAATGAAAGAAGATATTAATTAAAAAATGAAAACAAGTATTATATAAGATTCTTACTAAATGAATTATTACGTAACATTTATTAATTGAAGAAAAATTATATACATAATGAAAATCGATGGGAAACATAGTGAAGATATAATTATAATAAGATTAAAGCGTTGAATGAAATTGCGAATAATCGTATTTAGGAGCTCAAAGTGCTAGATCTACATCACTTTGCTTAATACGAACTACTTCATTTTCACGCAATTTCCTGATTGTTAATAGTAACGAAATGTTTATGATTAAACTTGATACGATCATCAAAAAATTAATAAAGTTACGTCATTGTCGCGTACTTTGATTTATTGCCTAGATTACTCGGACTACGTCAGTTTCTTGCTAATCTGTATACCACATCCAACTACCGTTTACACAGTTATACAGGCACTAATAAGCAGACCACAATAAAAACCTGCCTACAAATCTCAAAAAAAGAAACACCTATCAAATTTCAAAAAAAAAAAGAAATTTCTCTTATCAAACGTTTTTATAGGTGCTGGTGCTGGCAATAAGCTTCGTAATAGCTGTTGGCGCCAACCTCGGGATAGCCGCCTGCGTGCTGAGGTACCGCGAGATGCGCACACCGACGAACCTCTGTCTGGTTAACCTCGCCTCGGCCGATCTGCTCTTCGCCCTCGGCGTGCCTGCAGTCGCCTACACACGGCTCACTCAGTCCTGGCGGCTCGGCGAGGCGTCTGTCGTATGCTGCCCTACTCCCAGGTTGGTAGCTCTTTAGTTTGTGTTTTGTGTGCGTGGGTGTATGGATTTGTGCGAGTATTTTTATGATTTTTGCGTTACTGCTAACTGAGTTTTAAGTATGTATCTGACTTTTGTAAAAAAATTTATATTAACAGATCCATAATGAAAATGATTTAAGTATACTGCTTGAAAAAAAAACAATTATATTCAGCAGTATAATTTACTAGGTAGTAAGATGGTAAAATTGTTAAAACATCAAAATGATCTAACAAACAAAAATACACTAGAAATACTCAAATTATTGTTCTTTTAACTTAAAACTTTAGTACAATTATGTTATTACA
>JAPYZA010004765.1:0-16999 GCA_030522685.1 Eupelmus azureus | reverse complement strand
AATAATAAAATGACATTATTGTTCTGCTCTCGGGTTTTCCCAAATCACCCAATAACGAAATTCAAAACACTTCAAAACAAATATTACGAGGCTCAAACAGATAACATAAATGATAATATGACAACTTGGCAAATTTTTTCGCGAATCTTACTTTGAAAACGTATTATTTTGTTGCAAAAGAATTATAAATTAATATTTTGAAGTATATGTAATATACTAATTCAAGTTGATTATGAAAATGAATGAGTGAAGAAGTATTAATTGTATAGAAGATTGTTGTTCGTATTAGTAGTATATTTTTTAAGTAGGAGTGGAAGTTTTCTTAATTTTTAACGAACAAATGATGTTGCTAGGTTATTGTTTCAAGTAATCTTTATTAAGTCGACGTTTCGGGAGATTTAACTGCTCCCCTTTTCAAGACTAAATAATACAAGTAGAAAATTTTAGATAAATTAAAAAACACACCTTTTTTATAAAAACACTTAAAATTAACATCATAAGTTCGTGTGAACTCCGTACAAATACATTGTAAAATCTATGGCAAAAAGTAAGATAATTTAAAATTTAATAATTAATTGTTAAAAAAATTATTGCAACGAAAAAAAGGAAAAGAAATTACGAAAGACGTACTTTGGGTTAAAAACAATGAAAGCGCACTCGATATGGCTAAGGAGCTGTGGCGAAAAGCCATTGTCAGCAGCTGCCTATGCCAAACAGATATAAAACCGAAAATTCAAATGGCAAAAGTCAAGATTTTTAAAAATTATTGAGTGAAAGGAAGGGGAAAAAGAGTTCGTGTTTGTCTCGCTGTATTAGTATGGCAGGAGCTGCGCAGATATTTGTCACATGCATAAAGATTGTTATTGAAATTATTAGCTATACATTTTATAACGAATGACCTCGATTAGTGACAAAAACGGCAAATAATAAACATAAAAGCTTTAACTAAACGGTCTCAACTGGAGCAAGACGAGCCATTTTCCGCGCTCACACCAGTAATATTCCTACTTCTCGATCTCCTGCATGAGCGCGCTCCATACATAGACGTACCATTTGATATACATTCTGAGTTTCGCGAGTCAAAAAGAATTCCTAACAAAACCGCCAGCAATCTCAGCCTTCTCCCTACGTATTTACGCGACCATAAACGTGCCCACTTTAGCATACGAAATAATTCTCCGGTGCTCCGCAGCGGCAATACGGAAAAATGACAATTAAAGCGAGGAGCGCGCCGTCAGCTGGAAATGAGTCGTCAGCGGCGCTTTTCTGCAAATGGGCCTATACTTGTCGGCCGCGAGGAAGGACGTTTACGAGGCTGGACGATTTTTCTCAATGTCAAGCTGGTCATAACGCGCGCGCCTCACTGGCAGCCATCCAAGTCACGATCCTCGCGGATACAGTCGCCTCGAAGGGAATTTATTTCGTTTACCACGCCGCGAAGAGCAGACAATGGTAACGAGGGTGTGTTTGTAGCCGGCTGGGTTGTTCGCTTTCGGCCGGGTTTCTAGAAATAAAATCAGCCGCGGATATATCATAGCGCGATGTATTTATGCGACAAGTGGATGCAGCCATTTAGAGTATATGGGATGTGTCGGATGAAGGAGGATGAAGTTGTTTTTCTTTTCTTTATTGTCGATTTGATAGAGCTGGGTGTTTGCGTATTTTGTATTAGATATTGATCTTACAAGTTTTACAGTTATTATTGTTAAAATCACGACTTGGTTTATAGGATAAACAATGTTTCTTAAGATATTTTTTTAATATTTATTGACATTTTTGACTTTTAAAAAAATCTTAATCGTTAAAACCAGATACGAAAGGGTATATCTAAATTTAAGAAATTGAGTTTGATAGACTGATTTGATTGGTATTTTTATTTCATTGTCCGTTTGTAAAAGCATATGAGTTTTTTTAATCTGTGAATTTCAATTCAGAAAAAAGTTATTTCTATTTTTAACCATCACCTAGTCTTGTATTATACGATAACTAATTATTTTTAATTAAAAAGTTAAATCTATATCAGTTTTCAACTACATTTCTGAAATTAGCAATAGCTTATACTATTAACTACATTGTGGCTTACAATTACTTTTCGTGCAATACAGATACATATATTTAAATAAAAATTAAAAAATTACAAAAAATGCTATCTCATATTAACCGGATAAAATATATACTTGTAATGTGTTTTAAAAAAACTGCTTAAAAAGCAACATACGGATCAAACACCGTAACCTCCAGCACATAAATCACATGATTTATCATACACTCTCCTGCATCGGTCAATTTGGCTAAAAACTAACGCTCTACACCATCAGAAAACTTTTTTGCAAGCTGGACAAAAACGAAGCCACTGCTCTCGCATCTAAATATTCAACCCCTCCCCCCCCCCCTGGCACAGGAGAGAGAGAGAGAGGGTACAACCTCCCTCACACGCACGCTCTAGCTGCCCGACCGCGCGCGCACTACAAATGGCCGCTCGGTTCACCATGAATTTATAAGGGTATTACCACGCGCGCTGGCCACGGCAGCTAAAAGGGGCAAGAGGGAAATCAGAGGGGAGCGCGAAGGACGACGGCACATTGATGTAGAGCTGCTCACGTGGAGAATGCCGGGGCGAGAGAGAGAGGGGGGGGGGAGGAAAAAACAGCCGAAAACAAGGGATGGCATGCATAGGTGTAATTACGCGCGAGAGCTGGCCCAGGGGTGGGAAGAAGTATACGCGATTATCCCGAGAAATATCATGTGAAAATTGACCATTTTCTTGGATTAGCGTGGGTATCGATCGGGCCAATTTTTATTGCCCACATAAATTGCGCTGCCCCGCTGTAGCCTGCTTAATCAAGTGTCTAATGGCTGATAATTTTTAGTAATATATGGCGATGAAGTAGTTTTATTAAACTGCTTAGTTCCCAAGTTTCGCAATAGTCTACAAAGTCGATCAAACGATAACAATACTGTTCCGCAAATTTGTTCTTTTACGGTTTTCTGAATAAAGTTATTACGTAACAAACTTATTAATAATTTTCTCGACAGAAAAAATTGCTTTCCGCACACTTTAGAATCTCTAACGAGCCAAACATTCAAGAACACGGCACACAAATTCTCCAGTCAATTTGCAACGGCCTCGCTTGTATTCCAAACAATTCATCCCTCCCAGCGAATAAAGCGCCGTTTTCACGAAAGCGTTCAGCGCAATAGCCACCGACAATTCAGCCAATATATATACATCCTCCTCTCGGTAAATATATCCCGGCAGGAGTCCTCTAACCGCGCCACGCAGAGAAAAGAGCACGCATATATATCGCCCATGCGAGCAACGCACGCACGTGACTAAGAAAGTAGCTCTGTCGTGCGGCGTTATAGGTAGTAAATTAAAGAAATAACGGGGAAAAGCAAAAAGGCCCGCCCGGCAGCAGCCTAGACGTCGGCTCCGCGTGCGCAAATGTACGGGAAAAACGCGCGCGATGCAGGAGAGAGAGAGAGAGAGAGAGAAAGAACGGCGGCGGGCCAGATAAATAAAGAAGAGAATAGGAGTAGAGAGGGCCGAGGGTTTTCGATAAATCGTCCGATAGGGTGGCGAGGGAACGCCGGGTGTGGGTGATGCCGCGTAACGACGATGGTCATGCGGCGAGCGACTGCCGCGTACGGGTGGAGAAAGGAAGGAGGGGGAGGAGGAGAGGAGATTTAAGCCGGAGCTATTTCGCCAACGCGAATATTATGAAAATGTTTCGGAATTGCTTTCGCCGAGGAGTAGTAGTGGTAGCATGGTACTTGAGTTCGCGCTCCTCGCGGATGCATAAAGGGAGCTTTCTTCTGTTGATTTACATTTGAATGGAAATGGATTATGGCGGAGGTGTAAGGACTCAAATTGAATTCAAAAGACAAAGTGTAAAATGTTTTAAGTTTTTCGTATGTAGGAGAGAGGAGTTTGTTNTTTGTTTAATATCTCGAAAAATAATGAGTTTTGTGTGATTTAAAATAACTTTCTGTCAGATGGTTAAGATTGTTTCAGTTAGTATCTGAAACTTTTTTGTATAGTGAATGCTATACAGTAACATAAATAACTTTCGCACAATTTATTTAATTTGAATTCATTAATATTATTAAGCAATCAATCGATTGTGAGTAATAAATTTGGAATAATATAATGCCATGATCAGGCTGCATTATGAAATGATTATGCTATTTGAACAGGCATCCATTTACCTTTGCCAACTTTTATAAAAAATCACAAAGACAATTAAAAAATACCAATTTTTATAAGATTTTAAATTTCATTATTTTTTTTTAATTTTATAGTAACGATACAAAATATAGTTTTATAGACAACAATTTCAATTTATAACAATTTTATAACAATTTCAATTCTAATTTCATCTTCACACAATGCAAGATTAAATTTACAAAACTCAATTCATATCAATGAAACTCTACATTTACTATAAAATTACAAGAGAAAAAGCAACTCATCTCCGGCGCAATTTTGAAGAACTCGATTGTCTACACTACACCAGTAGATAAATGTCAAGTTAGGACATTTTTACATGATTATTAATTTTTAGTGTATATATTGGCGAAAAACTGATCAAAAAATCGTCAATTTTTTATGATATGTTTAGCAGCAGGTTAGTTTGTTTTGGTCTCGCCTCTTTAATATAAAGTTTGCTATTGAAAAATTGTTATTTATTCTGAACTTATTAAATCTTTGTTAACATCTATGATTATTAGCTATGCACTGTAATTATTAATAAAATTTGAAAAAATTTTAAAACTCTTACATAATTGCTATTACTATAAAATTTTGCAATGAATCATTACAGCTATTTTTTTAAACTTCAAGTTAAATATTAAGTACTATGAATTTAAAATCTAATAAACAGCTATTATGTTTTATAGGACAATCCTAACCCTCAGTCTGTGAACAAGAGAATGCGTACGCTCTACCTCTCACACGCCGCAAACACAATCTCATTTCATAGCTTTTAAAATGTTTTTTTTTGCATCACTTTAATTAGTTAATAATTAATAACAATAAATAAATGACATCTTAAAGTGATGGGATAAGATGCCACATGATATCGAATTAATTATAGCAAAAAAATTAAAAATAACAAAAAATTACGCATTTTTTTTAGTAGCTATATATTATTATCAAATAAAAATAATTTTATATCTTAGTCATTATTGCAAAAAAGAAAATATTTTGTGACAAAATATTTAATTATTTTAATCAAGTTACCATGTTCGATCAACTTGTTCTTTCTTTGAAAAAAAATTTCAGCTGATTCATGCCCTTCGTTTGCGTATTTTAAAATATGTCTATATTTTTTTTTAATTTACTTGAATCGGGATGGTAGTTATACAAGTCGCCACAGATCACATCCTGCTGGATACTCTCATGTCTATTATGTGAATTTCTGCAAGTCTATTGTGATAGTTACTTATATTCCTATTTAATATTTACACCTATTTTAAGATATTCAATAGTAGTTTTTAAAAGTTTCAATTAATAATTAAATTTCTCTTCTTAAGCATTGTAACAATTCGTTTGACTTTTGTTTATCTAAGTATATAGTAGCTGCATAGTTATTTGCAGACCTGTCTTGATGTGCTTTAAAAATATTGTTAAAACAATAAAAACCAAAAACATCTTCTTTTCTTAGAAATCAGAAAATAGTAATGGGATTTATTCTTAGAGTAGGTAAACAGATTAAGAAGGTTGAATCTGATTGGATGATTATGCCGTCCAATCAAAATCGTACAAACAACGTACAGATAATCCATATAAATAGTAGTAATTTAAAAATTTAAGTTACTTCTAAACTTCTCTTCTCAAAGACAGGATCACCGTAAGAAACATCTAAAAAAAAGTCTTACATATAAAACGTATTGAACAAATTTGTATTTGTCAATATGGTTAAAAATAACGTCATTTCATTGCACCGTGCAGTCCAGCAAGGCGACAGGGAAGCCATTAAGAACATCTTGAATAAAAGTAATGTCAATCTTAATGTGATAAACAGCTCCACTGGACGGACAGTTTTGCATATGGCCGTCAACGACGAATTCTACGACATAGCGGAAATGCTCATTTGGAGGAACGCTGACATCGACGCTGTAGGAGATGATGAAATGACTCCGCTACATGTTGCTGTGTCGAACAATTCAGTTTCCATGGTCCGTTTGTTATTGGTACGTGGAGCGAATCCGAATATAAAGTTTGGCGAAAAAACACCACTTTTTATGGCAGTTGAAAACGAATATACAACGATTGTTAAGGTTTTATTACTGCACGGAGCCTCGATTCAAGATTCGATCATCCAAGGTGTTACCTTATTTGAACTAAGTGATATTTTAGAAAACGAAAATATAGGTCTTCTACTGCTTGCTCAAAGTAGAAAACAAAAACTAAAAAATAGAAAAAAATCAAAAAAAGACGAACCTCTTTATATCAAGTTATTTAGGAAAAGACTAACTAACTTTTCTAGGTTAAATTTAAAATGATACGTTAAATCATATATTATGTTCCAATACACCATTTTCACAACAAAAAATAAATTTTGAGAACTGTTTTTTGGTAAGATACCAGTTATGCATATATATTTATATATATATACTAAATACATTGTGGCATCTTGCCCCAACACTCTATAAAAAACAAAAAAGGTATAAATAAAAAAATTATTATTTTTACATTTCAAAAATAATACTGTCACAAATTGCTTATTAATACTTATTATTTATGCACAAAATTTTTCATAAATTCAAAAAAAGAAGACTCAAAAACACAGTTTAAACATATTGAAAACTTTACATCGACAGCAATTAATTTGATTTTTCTTTTAATTTGACATGAAATTTTGACCACATAATAAGCTAATATTAATGAATGGCGTCTTTCCCCGCTTTACCTTATTACGCCAACAAATTATATTATCAACAAACAATATTATTAAGAGGACTTTGAACATATAATAAACTAATATTTTATTATATAATTGCATTAAGCTAAACTTATGTAAACAAATTATAACATTTATAGACTCTATTTCTCTGAAATTGACATTAGTCAATTCAACAAAATTATAAATTGTTTGAATTGACTAAACCGTTAATATTGTCTTTTATGTACGCAATCAACAGACTTTCGGTTTTACGTTAACAACTAGATCCAAAGTAATGAATCACAAAGCCGTACCGATAATTAACTCGGATTATTAGAGAAATGGAGAAAATATTTTTTTTAATTTTACTAATTAGCAACGGTGGTACCGGAACTGCCACGGCTCAAAGGGAATCGATCTATAGACTGCCTATTTTGTACTTTTGCTTTCCCTTGAGGTTCTCACATGTCATCTCTCAGATTTTGGTAGTCATTATGAAAACTCTACGAAAGTGCTTGCTATTAGAATTATTCAAACAGTTCACACATCATTGGAACGAGGAATCATAAATAGTTCCAGTGCCTATGGTCTATCTTAAAGCGTATCTCATCACGCAGAGATATTTGCACATGGTAAAAACTAATTCAAATACTTTACATAAATATCTTACGATAAACTAACCATGCCAACCCACTCGCTCTTTTCATCGTTCAAAGTTTACGAGCATGTGGCCGATGTTCGTAGAATTCGAGAAAAAGGATACAAGCAGCCATAAAAGTGATTTCACAATGCACTCCGTTCTAAGAAGAGTGTTGCTTCTTACCATGGTCAGTACCGTAAAAATGAAAAATCCGATTCCAATTTTTTAAATGTTAGTACAAGATTTCTTGAATAAATTGAAAAAGATAATAGCTGTTATTATTTATTTTTTGTTGTTTAAATATTTGTTATGTGATTACAATATTCTATCGTAAGATCAAAAAAAATGAAAAAAATCTTAAAACAAAACCAAATAGAGTACGGAGTTGCACTCACAAGTCAGAACGCATTATAAAATTGCTCTAACACATACTTCCGATAAAACGACGGTAGCGACTTCTATCTCAGGGTGTAAACTCCTCCTCACAATCTCGAGCATATAGTCACCACCATAAAAAGCTGCGTAAAACAATTAAAAAAAAACAACAAAAGTAAAATAATAGTATCATATTGAGACTTATACACTTCGTTAGAATTTAAAAAATTATTAATAATATGTTTTTTAATTCGTAAACAACAGTCTCATTTCGAATGAAGTAAAAATTTCCTTTCATTTACACATGAATCTATTAAATTAAGTAACTGACGCATTTTGATTTCTAGGATTTCGATCTAATAACACATTATCTTAAGAATTCTAAGTCTAGCTCAGAAAACTATAAATATTAAATTAGAGCCCTGCGAATCACCTATGGGAATAACAAAGACTTGCTATAAGATTATAAAATATTCATAACGGAGCTTTGTTGCCGGATAACTTGGCTTCTGATTATCTGCCACGAGTTTGATCGCGCTGATTTTGTTTATCGCTAATATTTAATGTTTGTTTATCATATCTGTAGGTGCACGTGGCGCCCGTGATTGTGAATACATACGAAAAATCGATCAGTATTGAAGTACCTGAAAATGATACATCAATAGCGTTTCTTTGATACTAATTGTATGTTATCGACATATATCTAATTTATGGTTTTATAATCAATGTGAATAATTTTAATTGCTTTCATATTATTTACTACTAAGCTTCGACCAACTGTTACGTATTACATGTCGTTTGGTATAATAACATTCAATTGTTTCTCCATTATATCCTGAATAAACATTAAATTTTCAATTCAAAGAACCTAAGTCGATCATTGAATCGTGTTAGAACTACTTAAAAGAACGATTAAAGTTTATAAATAAGCCCTTAAGTATACAGTTAGAGTAACCTTACAGGGTTAACGGCAGCTTCAAATATGTTTTAGCAGTCATTCGTGAACGACATGAGCTGTCAGCTATCTTTAAGTCAGTATTCGTTAAGCAAGTCGAAGTCTAACAATTTTGATCGATTGAAAAGACAGTTTTTCTCACTGACTAATTTGTGTAATAAGAAACATGATTTTTCTTGCGACAGTGCAAAAGACGATTATAGTAAAGATTCAGATTCACGAAAACAATCATTACATGAAACTCACCTTGTAAGTAAATCTATTTCTTTATTTATTATTTTATGTATTACCTGATGATTTTTTATTGATCACTTAATTCTGTTGAAAACCTTCTCGCAACACAATTAATTTCTATAACTTCTTAAGCAGTGTTCGTAAAGTAGCACATTACGATTTTATAAATTTGTTAACTGCAATTTATACACACCGAATCGAAATAGTAGTTTTCGTAACAAGCTCGTAAAGTTTCACGCCCACGTGTGATTGCCGTGCACGAGGGTTGGCTTTATATATATATATTAAATTTGTAAAAACCTGTGAAATATTGTTAAAACGTTAGTGCTACAATCTTGCTACAATAACATCATTTCAATATTTTACCAGTATCTTAGAAATATTATTACAGTATTTGCGATATATCTAACTATTATTACCTTCTTCTATAATATTGTAACAGTTATGTTGCTGTAATAATTGTAAAATATTGCTCAGACAAATAATTGTTGCAATAATGATACAATATTGGTTTTAAATGTATATTTCAATCGTAAAGTTACATTAATGATTAAAACCTAAATTTTAAACTTTTATAAAGATTAAAATGTATGTTTTAAACTTTTTACTTCCACTTACTTTTTCTTTTTTTTTAATATTTTTATTTACTATATTTTCTAATTTATATAGAGAATTTCGTCCCTATCCATGACAGAGAACTTGTCCTCTGCACCCTTATCACAAGAGACAACCTTGAACCTCTACTTCGTTTCCTACCCACTTTCCTCTATTTCGCTTATACTGTATGTGATTTTTTTTAATTGTAATTTTTTTTTTATTTTTCTTTAAACATTTGTTTACATTGCGATTGTAAAATACTTGTTCGTTAGCATGTCATGCTTATTTTACGTACTTGTTGCATTGCTGCATTCTAATCTTGAAGGTTTTTTTATTAAACTTAAATTTATTATTTGAAGATACTGTTTATTAAATTTTATCTACTTTTATAATATAGCATGAAGTGGATGAAAGCGCAGTTTTTAGTGACAAGTATACAAAAATATGTAAATTTACATTAACAGTTATGGGTCTATGGCCATACCAAAAGAGATGTATTAACCTTTTCGCAAGGACATTTTACATGTTGGCAACTGCTTCTATGATGATCGCACAGGTACATACATAAGTACTTCGATTACTGATTTAGTTTGAAAAAATAATGAGTGTATTAATTATTTTATAGATAATACGAGGTTTCGAAGAAATAGGAGGAAATTCATTCATAATTTTAGAAACTATCGCAGGTTTTTTGTACTTCACAGTTACCTTGACAAAATATGCTATGAATTTCCAAAGTATACATAAGGTAAGCATTATATATTATTATTAAAAATAATATAATTATGTAAACGTAATTATTGACTTTATCAAATATATTAATAAGTGTATCAATTATTATTACAGCTTCAATATCTTTATGAGCAAACGACGAGAAATATAAATGAATTTATAGACGAAGAAGAACATAATATTTTACGCAAATTCGCTAAAGATGGGCAATTTCTAATTATTGGATATGTTGGTAAAATAATAAAAATAACTAAAAATATTAATTTTTGAATAGTTTGAGATTAAAATGTGTAGTGATCACGTAATAACGGAATCAAGTCCATTTTAAAAGACTGTCTTTTGTAACAAAGTAAGATTTATATTTCGGAAATTTCAAATTTACAGACTTCATTATCCTCGTTATATTGATCTTTAAAATTAATTAATCAATTTGCTGCACTATTTAATTTTCTCAAGAACATGTGAATGTATTTTTATTTTTATGACAAATATCTTTAGCATCATTTTCTTCTTTTTTATAAAAGAACATTTTTTACTTATTAGATTTTGCACATCAATAAACATTAATTGTACTAAAGTAATAAGTCTTTATATATACGCTTCCAAAACCAAACCAAAATTAAATAGTCTGAATCATTCACCAATAACAAAGAATCTGTACATTTTAGCTATGTTTTTTAATCATATAAATTATTATAAAATTAAATAAAACAATAAACTAATAATACATAACTGAAAATATTACCGTTGCAGCATTTGTGACATTCGTTTCTGTCAGTGTTCCGACTGTGTTGTCAGTAGCACCAGTCATTCTTGATGCTGTTGATCCACTAAACACAACTCGCAGAAGGCGCCTGTGTTATTCTGCAGAATATTTTATAGACCAAGATAAGTATCACAACTATCTGCTGTTGCATACCACCGTTGGCGCTATTGGTAGCTTGGCGATTCACTCGGCGATTGATTCGACTTTTGCCTGCATTGGACAACACTCTATTGCCCTCTTTAAAATTACTGAGTAAACTTTCAACATATACTAATAAGACATTTTGATTATATAAATTTGATTATAGAAAATATAAATAAAAATTGATTATTTTGAGATTACAGTTACCGGTTGCAAAAAGCATTAGAGTTGATTAAGAACAGAAGCAAGTTTGAACCCGAGGTACTGAAAATGAATGTTCACAATAATGTGATTAGTGCTGTGGCTGTACACAAGAAATCAATTGAGTTTAGTGCAATATTAATTATATAACTCATTATATTTTATATTTTATCAACATATTTAGAAATATATATTTTATTAACAGATTCGTTGATCTACTGCAAACTACATATTCAACGAGTTTCTTTGTTAGTACACTATCCATTCTTCTTGGGCTTAGTGTCGGCTGTGCTATGGTAAGTAAAATTAAACACTTTCTGGTTAATTAAACAAATTTTCAATAATTTTACTTTCTTATTGTTATTAATTAAAATTTCTATGAAATTCGATAGATTATTATGCGTATAGATGATATTTTCGATGCAATAAGGATATACATTTTGTGGTTTTTTGCTATGATTAACCTTTTCTACATCAGCTTGCCGGGACAGAAAATTTATGATTACAGTTCACAAATATATGAAAGCATGTACGTATTAATAATTATGTCACTTTTTTATTTGTATTAAGAGTGCACAAAACATGTTCGAGACGAGACGAGATTTATCTTGACAGTTTTGAGCGAGACGAAACGAAATCTTGTTCATAGTCGAGATTCTCAGTGGGTTTCAGGCAATTTCAGTACGAAAAATCTTGGTTCAGGTAAGAATGTCGGCAAACGCCGAAAAATTTTGATAAGCCCCAGAAATTTTCATTGAAATCCAAGAAACTCGAAAAATCTTGAGAAATTTCGCCTGCAAAATGTCAAGTGTATCCGAAATATAAAGTTAAGATATCCCAACAGTCTAAGATAATTAAAAATTATTCCACAGTCATAATTAATCAATTAATTATTATTCTATTAATCATTTGATCTAACAATTTTTTAACTTTCTTCGAATTTTTTGATAGTGGTCGAGTTTTTTGAATCTAACAGAAAATGAGATTCTCTGAGAGTTCTCGACATCTTTCGAGATTTCTCGATATTCTCCTAGGCGATACTCTCAAGAACTTCTCGTCACGCACATCTTTAATCTGTATACTACATTAAAGAAAGTGAAATTTGTGTAAATTTTAAATATAAAATAGTATTTAAAATTTCACTCACTAAATATTCTAAAAATATTATTTTTACTAATATAATACTTTTTAACTTACATTAATAATCATCGCATTATTAAAAATTGCTTAACTTTTAGATACTTCTGTGGTTGGTATCAATTTCCATTACAAACGCAGACCTTGCTGAAATTTATGATGTTGCGATGTTACAAACCGTGTCAACTTAAAGCTGGTCCGTTATTAATTATGAACTTAGAAACATTTGGTAAGGTAAGTAAAAAAATATTTTTTTGAAAAAATCGAAAATAAGTAACCAAGATTATTATCTTTTGTAATGTTTCAGGTTGTTAAAACTGCTATGTCATACGTTGCAGTCGTACTGTCAATGAGTTAATACATAATTATGAATAAAAATTTTCTCATTGTGTTGATTTTTTTTATTTCCATCTTACTATACAACGAATCAATACAAATATTTCTGTGAAAATAGAATATCAGAACAGTCATTTACAAATGAAAGAAAAAATTATTGCAGGTTCGTCAAAATAGATAGAATTGAAGTATATATTATTCTAAAACATATACTTCAATTATATATTTCTTTAATCATTTTTTCAATTTCCAATAAAACATATAAATTCATTGCACAATCAAGAAAACTATCACACTCTTTATTACACTTCACGCGCAAGCAACCGATCGAGCGTCCCAGCAAAAGCACATACAAGCAGCCGTAACACAGCAAGTCGATCGCGCACTTCCGATAAGCCAACAGCGGCGACTTCTATTTCAGTAGAGGGATAAACTCTCTCCTCATCGCGATCGAGCGCAGCCGCCGTCGCAAGAAAAAAAAGCCGCGTATACAGACTCGCCGGAATGCATTAAGGGGGGCTAGCTCGTGTTAATGCGGTGCGGCGCGCGTATTTTAGCGGCTCCCCGAGAGAGCAGCGCATTAGCGCCAAGGGGAGCGCGTGTGTGGCTGAGCAGGCCGCCGATTCCGGATGTGTGTATACGCCCAGACGACGTATATATCGTAGCTCTCTCGATATTAGCGCGCTAGATTGCGCGCGCGAGTAATTTTGGCCGGGTGGGTTTGCGCGCGTGGTGGTGGTGGGATGCTGGCATAACGAAGAAAATTTACGGCTAATAAGGATTCCGGCGAAGGAGCGGGCTTGGGTGGGGTCGAAGGTGCGCGATAAATGGTTTTGCGAGACCGCGAGTTATGCTGTCTGGGATCAGGGTGTTTTTTTAATTAGAGGTTATTATGTGTTTGAAGTGTTTTCAGTATGTTTTTGGATAAGTGTTCGCTTATTAAAATTTTTTAATTGTTGGAAAATAAATTTAAGACTTCAATTTACTATAAGAAAACTGTGTATTTTATTTTTGATCGTGTAAATTTATATTTATTTTGTACAGGATTGCCGTCCTTAAAAAAGTGGTAGTCATCTTACCTGCATCTTACTGTGTATGTCATGATCAAAAGAATGAGTACTCGTAAGAAAGTGTATTCATGTTAACTATTGAGTAAAAATATTATATTACTATAAACTATTACGGTTCTTTAGTTTAAACGAAATTTTTTTTTTTTGTTAAGCTTTTGATACCCAAAAAATGACCAATTTTGGAACATCGTCATGATATAGAACATAAATAGATATACCTTGTATAAATTACAATTCATTCTATCTATTACTTAGTTTTTTAGCAAGATATCAAAAACTAAAAAAACTTAGTTTTTATGTACCTAATTACACCGAAAAAGGCTCCAATTCTCTTACAATTTTAGAAAAAGGTAGATTTTTCATGTATTTGCACTTCTTATGAAACTTCAACAAATTCAAAGATATTAAAGTTTTTATTAAATTTTTGATAACTATATTTTAGTGAATAATAGGAGATTTTAAATTATCTTAAGCTTATGTTCTACATTCTTGATAAAATTTTAAAATTAAAAAGAATTTTAAAAATTCATTTATTTGATTCTGTTTTAAAACTATTGTATATATATGGTCCCGATTATAAAGTGTAGTAGTAATTTTTCAATTTTATATACTTTATAAAATTTAACTTTTTCACACGAAATAGTAACCAGAAAAAAGTTATTAAGATTATTTATTTATATTATGAATTCGATAATACAAAAATATTTTAATTAGGTTTAGATAGTTTCCCGAAATTTTACATACTAAAGATCGTTTAATAGGTGACACTATTTTTAAGTTTAAACCGTACTTTTATAAATTTTTTAAACAATTTAAAGAAAATATGAAAACAACTGCAAATTGATAAATACTTTATCAAAATTAATTTTATGGTTTATGTATTTACAATATATAAATTAAATATGAAATATATTTATGAATTATTAATACGAATTTTTATTACGAAATTGTATGATTTTGCTAACATTTCCGTTTTTTTAACGGTTCCAAATGTTTATAAAATCAATATCGGATAAAAAGCCCTTCGTTAGCGATGGATATTTCGTGCATTTTTATACATTTTTTTACGTTTCGGTTCTTTTTCTTACAACTTTTAATTAATGTAGAATAAACATACGTTTTATAATAAAATTTTGTATTAATAAAATATCAATGGTAGATTGTAAAGAATTTCACGAAAAATGTATAATTTTATACAAATATTAATCAATACGTGTAAATAAATAGGCAGCGGCTTTTTCGTAAATAAAGTGATATTTACATTAATATGTACAACGTCTAAGGCGTGATTAAAAAATAAATTAATAAATAAATAGCTTTGTGGCTACGGCGAAAAGGAAAGATAAACAACTAACATGAACAAAATATTATAAGATCAATCATTTACTGTCAATTTTACTAATTTGCATTTCTGCTGCAACTCATCATTAATAGTTTTATTTGCCTTATTATTTTCCCGGAAATAATGTGCCACTTTGTGCGCGCTTTTTCATGCAAATAAGTGGCAATTATAGTTAAGGTGGGAATAAAATAATAAAATGTATTGATGAAGTAATATTTTCCGTTCATTCGCATATAATTTTATTGAATCGATAGCTAATGACGCATTTTGGCTTCTAAAATTTCGTTGTAAATCACAGAGTAGTACTAAAAGTTATAAATATTACGTTAAGGTTCTGCGAATCGTCTATTATAATAATGAAAAGTCGCTATGCGTACTAAAAATCGATCAGTATATTGGAATATTTGAAAATTATATAGCAGTAATGACATTTCTATACAAATTATATGTTATTAGCACACATCTAATTTGTGGCTTAATAATAAACATACGTATATTTTAATAGTTTTTATATTAGTCATCTAAGCTTCGATTAACTAATATGTGTTATAAAGAAGTACCTTTATAACACATATTATGTCAAGTTATAATTATGTGAAGTTGTCGTTTTGTGTAATACCTTTCAATTGATTCTCTAATTCGTCCTTAGTGATCATTAAATGCCAAAGAACTACTTAAAACTACGGTTAACGTTTATAAATAACCATAATACAGCTGTAGCGAGCTTACAGGATTGACGCAGCTGTAAGTATATTTTAACATTCAATTGTGAATATATGAGCTTTCAAACATCTATAAGTCATCATTCTTTAAGAAGGTCGAAGGTTTGTAGATTTGATCGATTAAAAATACGGTATTCTTAACAAACTTTCTTGATATCTATTTTATGAAATGAGAAACGTGAGTTTTCTTGTAACAGTGCAAACACCGATTATTATGGAGATGTAGTAACGAAAGCAATCATAATATTTGTCTCGTCTTGTAAGTACAAACAATTAACAGTTTCTTGATTTACTATGCTTAATTTTTAATTGATATAAAAAATCTAACTTATTTTAATTGATATAAATAACTAAGAAAAATTAAACTAATAAATGATACATTCATTTGTTTATCTGCACAATCCAGATAAATTCTATTTTTTTTTCTACATTAAATAATTCTCTCTTATACTTCTTAAAGAACCGCGGTGATATGTGAATTTGAAACTCGATCTTCCGTATGAACCGCCGAAGTTCGATTCCCGTACAAGGCTTTCTTTACTTACTCCCATGGTGCATATACTATTTTTCCCCACGAGGAGCATAAAATGCGTGCTGTAGAATTCGCCCGCAGGGCGTACAATACGCACTTTACGCGCCGTGTGGAGAAAAGTGGATTTTAATCCTTTTGAAAAACGCACAAGTTATATTTTTCCGAGCGGCAAATTGCTACTTTCATCAAATATGCTGAATATTGCATTTTAAAACTTTCAGACAACCCACAAACTCCATTTCGCTGCGTGTCTAATTCCTAGCTGCCTCAGAGACTAATAAAATTTTATTTTAATCCTTTTGGAGAACGCACAAGTTAAATATTTCAAATGT
>JAPYZA010004763.1:0-15339 GCA_030522685.1 Eupelmus azureus | reverse complement strand
CTACCCCGTACAAATGTGAAGGGAGCGAAAATCGTGCGCTTGGATTTTTAAATAGGCGCACGACAGCGAAGGCCGGACTTTTGTCTCCGCGCTTTTATTAACGACTGGCTTTTGTAGCTCCCGCGCGATCGTATCTCCCCGGGTGAATGTAGTTTTGCGCGCGGTGTAAATTTTTGCCCGCCGACGATAAATTAACTTTCGCGCCGGGATTTCTTATGATTCCAGAAAAACAGCTGCGCGACCCGAATGTTAAATAAAACACAGTATCCTCCTTATCTCGGACGCTGCTCACTTTTTTATTAATTACGCTACGTTCCTCTCCGCTTCACAACCTGTCGCTCTCGCTCTTAACATTTTTTTTTGTCAGCACGCGTTATCTTATTCTTCAACTTTGTGGTACGCGCGAGGACGTTTTTGTTTCTTCCCAAAGGACGGCGATAAGGGATCCTTTGCGCGCCGCGCCGACAAGATACAAAATGCCCGCACGACGGATTGCCTCGTAAAGGCCAATCTCGCTCTCGTGTGCGTTGTTAGCGTTGTCGTCTTTCCTTTTTTTTTGCGAGAATGCTCGGTATTTGTCTTGTCACTCGAGAAAAATAAGCAGTGTACTAGTTTTCAGTTGCGCTAATTAATCTCGGGAACAATTTCATATCGCGCGATAGTCCGATTTGTTTGCGTTTTTTTAATGAATTATTTAAATTGCTTGGAAAGGAATTTCGAATGTGAATGTACGTGCTGTTAATGTGTAAATAATTTTTATAAATTATTTTATTTTAATTTTAAGATAATGTACATACGTGTTAAAATGATGACATTACACGTATGTAAATTATATTTTTCTAATGAGTCACCTTCAACAAAAATAATAAAACCTACCTAAAATCCTTTCATTCAATCCACTTAAAAACTTTCAGGGTTATACTGCCCACTTAACAGATACACTCCACCAACCACTGATAACAATGGTATAATCATTTCAATTAAACAAAAGGCCAAAATAGCTTTCACGCTCTCAAAAAATAAACAAAAAGTTCGCAATCGTAAAATAAAGTCTTCTACGCATTATTTTTCACCGACGATTTGGAAAAAAATACCGTCGTATCCACCAACGATCCAATTGCCCTGAGCGCGAGCGCGCAGTTTTATATGCAAAACAGGAAGATTTAAACGATTCCGCCAATTGAGTTCGCGCATCGGCCGAGTTTCACCGATAAACAGTCTGTAACCACGCTACCTTGTGTGCGAGTAATCGGAAAAAAATATATTTCGTTGTACGTGTGTAAAAAGTAAGCGTAGGACTCGACTTTTTTTCGATCACGCAGTCGATTGCTCCTCTTTTGAAGCGACGTGCATGCGCATTTCTGTTTTTGCCGCGTAGTTTTCGAGTCACCGATAGTGGACTGGCTGCTATGATTTCGCTCGTCGCATTATAAAACCTTATGCGGCGTCGCGTACGTTTTTTTTATGTACTCCCGAAATAGCTTTTTTCTTTTTAAGGAAAAAAAAAAGAATTTTTTCATTCGCTTTGCGTTTGAATAGAAGTGCTCGCGTCACGCGGGCGCGGGGCTGTGACGAAGAGAGCAATTTTCCAGTGCAATATAAAAATATTGAAGAGAAAAATTCTTACACACACTTGCGTCCGGCTGTTTTGTTACTTTAAAATTGCGTAAAAATTGTTTAAATAAATTTACTTACGCAATCGGCCGTCGCATTACAACAGCATGCTCAAAAGCCCATCCGAGCGCAAATTTACAGCTCCATTGTAGAAAAACAGGGGCAGGCGTAAAAATTTAAATATTTAAATCGTAGTTCCGCCCAAATAACTTTTTTCTCTCCCGTAATGAAAAGTACGAAACGCAGGTAACTCGTGTAACGATTTCATTAGCACGTGTACGTGCGCCAGCGCGCTCGGCTCTACACTCCGGCATATCTAATTTCGCAGCAGGCTGGTAACAGTTACTCAATGGAAATCGGCGCACAAATGGAATTTGATTAGAGCGAGCAAGCGGCATTGTACCAGATAAATTACGCAAGTTCGCGCAAAAGAACCGCTCTCTCACGTCCGCGCGAAAGCAACGAGCCGTGAAGGCGTTGCTGCTGCAGTTGCAGCATGCACACACACACACATACACACATAAAGGGCTATGTGTAACGCCAAATCGTGCCCCTCCAGCTTCTTTGTCCCTGTCTCCGCGAAGTTTCTTGTGCCTTATAACGAATACAGGCTTGAGATCTATTATGCGCCCGGCGCCAAGTTAAGACGCTTTCGCTATCGGCCGACTCGCGATTAAACTGCCATTGTCCTCCTTTGGAGTATTTTGCGCGCGCCCGGGGTAATGTTGGTCTTTTGAGATTCGTGATTTACACCTTGCGAAGTTTGCTTTAGACGCGCTCTCGAGGACCTAATTTTATTCTGAGCGCTGCTTATTTAAACGCCAGGAGTAAGTACTTGAAGAAAAATGCATTATATCGCACGGTTCAATAGCAGGCGGCATTGTAATTTTAAAGAAAAAAAGCTTTCCAAACGACAGTTATCTCATTGCGCAATTCCACTTTTGCATTCGCGGCGCCTATTAACGACGTAAAAAAAATATGCTCTTTGAGTCGAGGCAGAAGCCATTTGCAGCAGGTATATAGGTATAGAGCCAACTGGAGTCGCTCGAGTGCTTGATAAATTCAAGTTTCTCTCGAGGGGGCATCAAACCCCCACTCGTCGTTGGATAATGTAACTGCAGGTGTTCATCTCGCCACGGAGAAGCTCGTAAAAGGCGGCGCAGAAGTTATCTAAACCGTACGGATTGCGTAAGCACTTTAACCTGTCAACGCTCCTGAGATCTGCTAGGCCAGTGTCTGCGAAGTCTGTGATGATCGTAATTGAGCGTGACACTATAGGTCTGAATACATACCTGCAACACAAAATAAACAAATTTGATTAAACGTGAGTAATGATTTACGTAACCTTATAAAGCTAAATTGCTTATTGTACTCTAAATTTTGCTTATATAACCGCCTGTTTATTTCGGCACGATAATTGATAATAAAAGAGTACCCAGTAAAAGACAGCGCGTAAAAAGCCAAACTCAGCCCAACACACGGTAAAAAAGTAAATAAAACAGTCGGTTTTTTCCGCTATATGCACAAAATGATTTCGCTTATTCGATATCGCTGAAAGGCCCGGCCGGATTCGATCAGCGCAATTCGCCGGCGCCTGGGTCATAAAAGAGACGTAAAAAGTTTCCGCGGCGGGCCGAGGCCAAAGGCGAGGCTTTTAGGATATCAGGAAAGTTGGGAAAAGCGAGAGGCGGCTCGGCGATGGTTTTCCTGGAAAATAATTAATCACCAGGAGCGCCGGCTGAGATTCGCGCTAGGCGCCTTCATTTTTCGAAAGTAAATCGAACTTCCACGCGAGCGACTTAATGTCTGGCAGGGCGCGAGTGCGCGCGCTTCTTTCTGCGCCTTCTCTATTAACTCGCTCTCTGTGCTTTATCGGATCTGAGGCTTGATAGTTTTGTAGAGATTTAGTGGGGTGTTTGGCGATTAGTGGGAGATTGTTGAGCGTGTTTGGAAATAAGAAAGGGGAGAAAGTAGGAGGTTGGTTGTAATAGAATTTTGTTTATTTAATATTTTGGTGTTAGTTTATTTTGTAAGTGATTTTAAAGTTTTCAATATTTAATAAAACGACTATAATAATTATTTTAATAGTACTATAATATTTTTTATTACAGTAAACTTTAACGAAAAATATTTTTCCAAGTTTAGAATAAACCGCATAAAACCAAACAAAACCAAGAACTCCATTCAAACCAAACTGCATTAAATCCCACACCAGCCATACACCCATCGGAATGCCGGCCAAAAACTCGGCCAAAAGCGCACTAAAAACTCGAGCCCGCGCAGCGAGCAGATTTTCTTCATTTCTCTTTCTCCGAGCTCTCTTTGTCGTCCACGGCTCTCGTCGAGCGGCGCGCAATGAACCGCGAAATGGACCAGCGATTCAATTAAAAGTCAAAAAACCGAATGACCTTTCCATGCGCGGAACTACCTCCTCATCAAGGCAGAAGAACGAAAGCGAGAGCAGCTCGGGATTCCTTGGCTCGGCGCCGCGCGCGCTGGAAAAGTCGGCGCTTAATCCGAGTTCATTCGGCCGCCCGATGAGAGAGATATAATCTGCGCAAGCCGGAAAGTATTAATATTCACGCTGTCTCCCGGGCTCTTCTTATCCATTCCGAGCTCTTTGCCTGCCCCCTTTCCCCTTTGCTTTTCCTTTCGAGATAGCATCGGCAAACCGGCCGCGAAAAGAGCGCCGGGGAGCTTTTACTCTTTGGCCCCGGCGGTTGGGTGCGCTGAGCATTCACGAGTCGGGTATTTAAGAGGGATGTGGAGGCAAGAGGAGATGGTGGAGATAGTGGCGACTTTGGGGTGCTGTGGAGGAGGTGAATGTTCGTGAAGAGCAGTTTAGATGCGCTTTTGGTGTTTTTGGAGGTCGTGGTGTGAATGATGGCTGATGGAGTTTTGGTGTTGTTGGGTATAGGAGTGTTTTTTATATTGGTAGTTTGGTTGAGGTGTAAGTGGTTGGAGTGTTGTAAAAGCAGTTTCTGTGGATTGATTGGATAGAGTATTCGGAATATTGTTGTTTGATTGAATTGGGTATTCTAACTGTGAAATAGGATTAGGCCTTAATAATTTACTAAGTCTATTCAAGATAGTATACGCAGATTATGTTTCAATTAAATGAAATTGTCATTATTATTACTAATATAACAACAAGAATAACAACTTTGAAAAACTATTTAAAAAAAAGTATTCCCACATCAAAAGAAAAACAAATTAATCCTTTGGTTCACTGATCAGCAATCATCTTCTGTTTTTCTAAACGGGCAAGTCGCATATATCAGTAACATTTCGCTCTCTCGCTCTCGCAAGCCAATTTCTTTAACCGCAAGATCCTCACCAGAGATCGTGATCGACATCCAAAGCAGAGCAAACCGAAGGCCGTGTGTCACGAGCTCTCTGTATATGTATATGTGTACAGATCCCGAAAGCCTTCCTCCCTTCTCTACCACATGGCAAGAAATCGCGACTTGTCGCAGTCGCGATTCGATGACAAGTATAGAGAAACCGAGGCGCACGATCTGGCTGACTCGCTTGCTTCTTCCGTACGATAACGGATTCGAGGCGCTCGCCCCGTTTACGCTATCTGCTCTTTGAAAATGTTCAAAGATTTTGATTTTTATTATCGGTCTATTTGTAGAAATAAAGTAGATAGAAAATAGATAGATGTGGTTTATTGTTGTACAATTGAGTACAAAAGGAAAACATAAATGTTTGCTTTGTCAAGTTGCCAATAATATATGATTAAAGCCCATTGTACAGGCTTTATAATTTTAGTGTCTTTGTTAGATTCTAAATCATTTTATTTTATTTGCGCTGAGTTTTATTCCACTTAACTGATTCATCATATTTTGGCTTTAAAACCATTGTCTGTTTCAGTTGTGCTGATAAACAGTGCAAAGAAGAAAATTCATGCTCGTTAAAGTGAAACTTCATTGCACGGAGCAGCATCTGGCCACGACCTCTGAAAACTTGAGCGATCCTGTAATTTTCCTCTACTCCCGTATTACTACAACAACTAGAAATCAGATCTCGTCTTCTTTGTGCTTCGCAGGCAAAACCCTGGCTTAATAAAAGATTTCACCTAGCTTCCCCTCGCTGTAAACACACCATTTCAGGTTAAATCTCCATACACCGCTGCGGCTCAGCCGGAAAGCGAGAGAGTTCGTTCTCGAATTATTATAGCGTGGCAGACGTTCAGCAGGAGATCTGTGCCACTTATTAAAACCAAATTTCGGCCTTTCATTTTCGGATCTACTATGTTTTGCGAAAGTGGAGATCCAGCAAGGATGTATTTATGATGAGTGCTCCAAGCATCAAATAAATATTTATTTTCTAAATAAAGCATCTTAAAATAAAATAAAATAAAATTATCTACCCATTTAAAAGTCAAAAATGCCATCTCCACACAATACCTCAAATTCTCACCCACTAAAAATTTTCAAATACATCAACAAACTCCTCAACAACCGCACACTTGTTGCAACGCTCCAGTCTCGCCAGCGTAAAAGGGTCCGCTCGCCGTCGGTAAGAGGTCCCCTCGCTCAGCGGCATACATATTTAAAGCGCTCATGCACCTACATACTCTAACGCGCACACTAACGTGCCACGCTCTCGTGTCGCCCGATCCCAATTATCCTCGCGGCGAATATCGTCGTGACGACGACTTCGCGCATCTAAACCCACACATACACGAGCACCACGTCTCCACCGTGATGTGACAGGTGCAACTCTTTTCCCTCTCTCTCTCTCTCTCTCACAGTAGGGCTACATATAGCTACCTATATACATACATACAGACGCGCTTCGTTCGTGCGGCGTGCTGCTGCTCTGCCAGCCAGAGTCAGTGCCCGCTTCCGGCAATTGTACACGTACGGAACAAGCTTATTATTCTTGCAGGATGTACCCTCGTTAGACCATTGCCCGCAAGTGCGTGAGCGCGCAGGCGTCTGGCTGGCTTCTTTTTTTTTTCGTTTTGCGTGATGCGCGAGAGCGAGAGGCGACGAGGCGCCGCGCACGGACGCGTTCTTTAT
The DNA here is from genome assembly GCA_030522685.1 of Eupelmus azureus. NCBI lineage: Eukaryota > Metazoa > Arthropoda > Insecta > Hymenoptera > Eupelmidae > Eupelmus > Eupelmus azureus. Next base: position 8,695 of record JAPYZA010004763.1, on the reverse strand, counting down.
TTTTTGGCTTTTGTCCGAGAGCTGCTCTTTGTTTTGCGGCTTTCTTTTTATTTCGGTATAATCAAGTGCTTTATAGCGAGGTGAGCCGTAAGTGAGCGTTTGGGTCGGATGGCGGATCGTGGGTTAAGATGTTTATGAAAGGGCGAGCTTTATTAGCATTTTGCGGATGGTTTATTAAATGCGTGGGATGAATATTTATCGGACGGTTTGGTTTATATAAATACGTGGCTTTGTTATGTGTGTTTATTATAATATAATTAAAAATTTGTTTTAAAAGTTTTTAACGCTTATTACGTGTTATTATTTTAATTTACTGTCATTATTATGATTTATTAGCACTTAATTAGAAAGGTGTCTCTGGTGTTAATTAATGTTTATTTGCGCTTTTTACGAGCGCTAATGCATTTTCTTTTGTTCGCTGTAATTGAAGAGCCACTCTACAGACGAGTGGATTCTAAACTTAGAGCCCGATCGTTAAGCCGCCTCGACATTAGTCTTATACGCGCTCGCTCTATTATGTGGAGCAGTCGGAGTCTATTTCACACATGATTGAAAAGTCATTTATGAAGTGTTATTAATGCCCCCGAGGCGCGGATACTTCACGCTACGCCGAGGGACGCTTTAAATTTCAGCTCGTAAATCTAACTCGAGCGCTTTAAAAGTTTGTCTTTATAGCGGCAAAAAAAAGCTAAAGATTTTCCCGGTAATATAGCCATTAAAAAGCCGACATTCAGCTCCGATCTTGTAACCTTCGACAAAAACCAACTCGTAAAGCATAATTTCAAAATGCGTAAAACGCGCGGCTTTTATTTCTACAAACACGTACATCCATTATCACGCGCAACTTCATTCCTCGCCCTCATTGTTTAAAATTCCAAGGAGGTTAAAATTTTTCCTTTTTTCCGAAACGAAAAAAACACAGCCCCACGTTCCTTCGACTCCCCTCTGAAAAACACGCGCGCGCGGCCTTTTAGAGCCCTTTTAAAATTCCTCTTTGCCCGCTTCGCCGACGTCCCGCTTTAAAACGTTCGCGCCGATGTAAAACAGCTACCGGCGCGAGTAAAGTCGAATTTTTCCTCTCGCGCGAAAACGAAGAACCGCCTTCGAAAATTTGCCTCTTCCGATTATACGTATACGAGAACGACCGTCACGCTAGCCGCGAAATCCGATTACCAGCTGAGCGACGTGTATGTATAGGTGTAAATGTGTGGGTGGGGTGTATAGAACGGCTGTTAATGTAAACAAGAAGGGAATACGAGTAAGACGGTAGTCCGGTTCGGTGCTGACGAAGTGATGTACAGTTTTGATTTTTCATGTAGAGCAGGAACGGTAGGTGCGAGAGCTCGAACAGGTGGAGCGTGTTTTATATACACTGTATACGCGCGATGCATTGGATATGTATAGTCGGATTACGTATGTCGGATAGAGGGTTTACTGACCTCCGTGCTGAGCGCGCGACGAAAACTGCTTCGTTGTATTTTTTATTGTTTCTTTTCGTATGGTTTTCTGAGAATTTTTTTCATTAATGATTCATAGTTATGTAAGGTAGAGAGGGGTTACTATGAATACTTTTTTATTTGGCGTAAACATTAATAATAAATAAAAAAATAATGTTTCTATTTTCTAAGTGTAAAATTCAGATTTTATCTCACTGTAGGAACTATTAAATAAACCAGTTTTAATTTATTTTTTATATTTTTTTTTAAATAAAAAAAAAACATTCAAGGAAGCTCCGATATAATAAACATTCAAGAAGTTAATTTCAGCTTTTTTACTTTTTTCTTCAATTTGAATTTCAATCTACGGCTTCGATTACGAAACCCGTAAAACTAATTTCCGAAATTTGAAGAAAACAGTTTCGGATTCAAGGTATAATGATTAAGTGATTAAAATCGGAGCAACAACAAACACGTGGCGCAATATAAATTTCATTTTCTTATCTCACGAAGATTAACCGAGAATGCACGATTTTTGCCGACAGCCGAAGCGTGAGCAAATACAGTGATTATGTACTCGCGATACATTATATATTTTCATAGCATTATATAATATAGTTTCTCAACTTTCTTATTTCAAAGTTGCATTATAATGATAAAATAATTGCCTGCACATACTCGAGCGCTAACTGAAAGATTACAGTGATTACCCGTTGACTTTTATAATTGGAAAGCCCAAACTAGCGCCTGTACCAACATCTAAACGATAAATTAGACGTCCCCAGATCGGCCGCTCGCTACCTACCCAACTAAAAATTTCTTCTTCCCCAACATCTCAAACTCTCCTCAACTCCTTCAAGCGCTTTTTTCCCAAGCCAACAAATAATCTCTGCCCACGAGCCAAGCTCATGAATTAATCAGCAGCTCGGCAATTAGCCAGCAGCAGCAGAAACGAGTTCATCGCTCGGCTCATTGTCTTTTCTAACCTTGGCACTGGGGCGCGTACACATACACCCGAGCGATTAATAATCCTCGATATGCCCTCTCTCTTTCTACCGGCTTATTTACGCTCCGCTTTATCCCCCCTTTAAGCGTGCCTCTAAGCAAAAGGCTCTGTACGTGGAAGGCATATCCATACAATGCGAGTAAGAGAAAGATAGTACAGAGAGAGAGAGAGAGAGAGAGAGAGAGAGCTGGTTCGGTTCTTTGCAAAAGTCACGCGGCGACACATGCGCGCAAGTGCCTAGAGAATATAAATATTAATGCGCGAGCGAGCGGCGCGCCCAACAGTGCGCGAGCATACCGCTGGCTCTCTATTGCGCTGCTGCTGCTTTGGTTATTAGCTAGCGTAGATATTGTTGAGTTAGAGAGAGAGAGAGGGGGAGACGAGAGAGATGTATGGTTGCGCGAGGACAAGGTAACAGATGTATATGGGAAAGTCGTTGCGCTGGATGTTTGTGAGAGATGCGAGCTCGCTGCGACAGTACGCGGATGAATCTGTCAAATCATTTCGTAGGACTGTCTAATCTAAAATTTTTCGTATTTTTTATTCTGATTTGAATGTATCGAATTAATATTAAAATTGAAGATTTATAGATTATTCTATTCGATCCTTTATCAATTAATTATACCTGGCTCAAAAACGGACTTCCGTTACACATAAATTTTCAACATTATCCCGCACTGCAGCTGTCGAGAAAAAAAGCTAGACACAGCTGATCGATAAAACACTTTTACCATAAAAAACACTTTCCCGCCATTATCACCCCCGTACCCCTAAAACCATCACCTCACCACCTCCAAAACCCAATTAACATAATCCCCCACACTACCTCTCCTAAAGCAAAAATTGAAGAGCCGCCTCTTCCACGTCGACACCCAGCCCTCACCTTGGTCATCGAATATTTCCCTCCTCGCTTTTTCCGACCTCCACATAGCCATATACTTAGCATATACAACTAACCCTAACGCGAGAGCGCACAAGACAAGAGAGAGAGCCAGCAACCGGCAACGGCATCGTTATTAACGCGACGGCTCGCACGGCTGCATTATGTATGCGCGATATGTCACGTCGTGCAACGCGCGCATATGCACACCTTTCAGAGAGCCCGTGTCCTGCTCTCTCTCTCTCCCCGGCGAATATGTATACGACTAAATCGTCCGGGTCATAATACCGGTTTATATTAAGAGCGCGATGCTATCGTTTGCCCCGCGGGGTCAGCGTCCGGAAGAAAACGACTTTTTTCTCCTTAACGTAGCTTCCTATCCGCTTGTTTCGAGAAAAGCGGCAAGCGAAGAGCCAATCGCCTTGGGAAATCGGCGAGACTAGAGAGGTGGCCATTGTTTGACGCGCGCGCCGTCGGTATATACGTGCTTTCTTCGGCTTGCGGTCATCGTCGTGTATAGCCCGCAGCCGCGGCGAGGAATACTTGACATGCTCTCTTTGTTACGTACCAAAACGGCGACGCTGCCGATTGCGAAAGTCAAGAGCGAGCCGCTGTACCGTAAGGAGCTGGCTGTGTATGCGGATGTGTGTGTGAGGTGGGATTATTAAGGTTGGAGATGTAAAAGGTGACGCGAGTTCATTTTTGGCTTGGTTTGGTTTTTAATTTTTCTTTTATGGTGGGGTTATTTATATTTTTAGTAAATGAAAGGGATCGTAATCGCAGAATGAAATGAAATGTTTGCAGGGCGATGAATGTAATGAGCGGTTTTTATTTAAATACGTTTATACTTCATCCGGAATTTACATAACCTAATTAAAGTGATAATGATTAAACCGATTGGAGCGGGCTAATTATAATTCATTTGATTTCAAGCTGTATCATGAGATATTATTTGCATTCATTTGAATAATTTAATAAAAAGTAACCAAAATATTTAACCAATCTCTACCCAAATAACCCAAGCATCATTTAAACACGAAAATTTCTTCCATAATCAACATCCGCAATCAAAATCACCAGCATCATAACAACTTTCCATTCACACCCAACCCCCCCACCAAAAACAAACCCACCCTCTGAAAAAATCGATGCCCAAGCATCATGATTAACGGACCGCTAACGAACGCCGCGCCGTAAAACAAACGGCGTCGCAACTATACCGCGGCGCGCGCTCCTTTCGCGCCCCCTTAACGACGCGGGCGTTTCGGCTAAACAACTGAAATAAATGCAATTTCGCGCTCGGCGCTCGTAAAAAGGGCTCCTCGAGCTCCTTCTTTTTTATTTACACCGCGCGGCGCGTGACTCTGCGAACTCTCGCGCTCCGGGGAGAGGAAAAAGCAAGAGAGCGCGCGCTAGGCTCTTGCGTTTCCGCGGTGTATATACGCGGGGAGTAGAGTACACAAAACAATGCCAGGAGGTTCCGCCAGCCTGGCGAATCTCGAACGCTGAAATTTGCGAGGAATGCAAAGGGTGCGTGATGCGCTGTGTGTAAGAGCGGGTTGAGAGCTAGCTTTGACTTTGTGATTCTGCGGATGTGGTGTGCAGGGAAGGTTTGGGTGTGTGTGCGAGGAAATAGAAGTGATTTGATAAAAGGATGGGTTTTTGGATGGTTAATTGAGTAGTAGGCGAAGAGAGGCTTGTTTATTAAGGGGAGAGGGGAAATTGAGTATGTGGAGACAGTGTAGCGGTATTTTGGTACGATGTGTTTGCGCAGGTGTTTTGATGATAGAGGAGAGCTGTTCGATAATTATGGATCGGTGGGGGGATAGGTACTTGTTAATTTGATGGAGTATAATGATGGGGAGAAATTAATTTTGGTACTAATTTGTTATTGTGTTGTAACGTACATTGTTAAGTGGATATTTGACCTTTCGACTTTTTGCATGTTGTTTGCATATACTTGTTCTATAAATATTTATGAAATAGGAATATAATAAACAGTAATTATCATAAATTAATTGGAAATTTTTTGTGTATTTATAATTTATTAATTTATTAATGTATTTATAAAATTCAAACTGAATGTGATTGAACTAATTTCTAAATTGCAATTCTAATATGATTTTTTTCCAGCTAATATCAACCAAGTTTCTGAAAATTCTGAAAATTTATTTTTCGATTGAATACATTAACGGCAACTATCAGTGTCGTGTAAAGAAATTCTGTTTATTTATTTTTTGTCTGTTATTCAAAGTGTTTAATGTGTTTCTGTACATATTTAGAATACAGATATATTTCTGTCGTTTTTTCGTGAATTATTTCTGTGGCTTCCCAAGATAACGGATTTTTTTCTAATTCGAGTTACACGGTTTTTATAGGGGTTTGAGGATCTCTCTTTTTTAATAAAATTCGAACAATTATTCAAAAGGTGTCATTTAATAGACATCGTAAATTATAACATTTAATATACAAAGTACATTTTGTAATATCTATGCATACAATTTTTATATTGGTAAAGTATTATTTATAATATATTTATAACCTGCAAATTAATTTAACCTTACAAAAATAATGTAGTAAACTTTATCCTTTTTTAATAATTTCATACGTTACCACTAATATTGTTTCAATAATCTCCAGAAAACCATGCATATAATCTCACCTGAAACAGAAAAAAAGAAACTCATTAGCTAAACGTTCAACCTACCGTCCAGTATCCAAACCACTCAACCTCTTAAAAAAAAAAATAAAACAGTTCAAACCTCCATAAACATCATAAAAGTCAATAACAATAAAGCACCGAGCACCCAGCATATAGAACCCCACGCGTCGCTTTCCCTAATGCGCCAATAATCATTTACCTCAGCACCATAAAAAAACCGTCTCTCCACTCTTTCACCGCCGGCACTCAAATAAATAAAAATCCAAAACACTCGCTCATACGATAATACAAAAACGGACGCATAACATTGACCGCTCGCGCGACGCTTTCCCGGATATTTCGTAATATAAAACCCCTCGCTCGCCTCTGAAGGTAGGCTTTTCTTTGACGCGCGCATCGGTCCGCATTCCACGAGCGCAGCCACGGCGGCAGCTAGCCCGATGCCCTTTAACCAACCACTCGACGGTTGTTGCGCTCAGAGTCGCTTTCTTGTCAGATGAACACACAGAGAGAGAGCGCGTTTGTCGAGAGCCGAAAGCAGATAGAGCCGCGGGAATCGAATATTTTCGGGATTAGGGTGAGAGAGCGGGGCCAGGTGACTTGCGACATCGGTCAAATATTTGCTACGTACTCGGCTGTGATGTTTTGTAGTCGCTGGTGAGTCGTAAAAAATATGGATGCAGGTGGCTTGCATGACTGAAATTTGTCTACTTCAGTTGTATGCTTTATATGAAATTTTGAATATTTTTTACATCATTGAGATAAAAAAGATAAGAGAATTTATCAAATTGGTCTGTAAGTTGGTGTATAGTTACCTTTTTACAATTATTGTGATTGGTTAATAGTCATTTTTTTTAGAAAAGGTAATAAAAATAGCTATTCGCTAAAAGCACTAATTAGTAACAAATGTTAAAAAAATATATATATATATATATTTTTTCCAATCTTTTGAAACCTTAAAAGTTTCAATAATAAAATTTCTACATAATTTTGAAAAGAACAAATTTTTATTTCTCCCTATATTCAGAATAATCAAATTTAAAAGTTGACAAGAAATCCTTTATTATCGAAACTACAATTTGTATTTCAAACTTCCTTTTCCCCACTATTCCCAACTCCCCATAATTTCCATTTATCAAAGAAATTTAACAAACATCAATCGCTCACACCACCGCGAACCTCCTCACCCCCGCACATACCATATTGTTTCAAATTTCAAATTAAACTTTTATTACGGCCACCCTCGCACGGCTTCCACTTGCACCTCCAGCCCGATATTAAATTTGTTTTGCAGCAAAACTTTTTTCCGGACACCGATAGCCCCTGAAAAAACGACCCAGCATTTCCCTTTACAGCAACCACTGCATTCTCCCCCCGAAACGCGAGCCAGCCTGCGTGTAAACACACACAGCCAGAGGAGAGAGATCAGGGGCTAGCTATATATACGAGGGAAATCGGAGGCGCGGCGCTGCGCCCTTTGTGCGTCGTCGGCGAGCTGGCTCAACTCGGCCATTCCCTCTGACTAGTCCAGATAACTACCTGTCGCGTGGAAAACGACCTGCCGCAGGGCGCGGCAGGCTGGGATCAAGCCGATGGATATAATTTATTTCTGATGTTTCGGCCGAGCTAAATCCGCCCCGTAAGAGGATCGTTGACTCGTGGGCTGCCTTCTTGTGCATTGTGAGGGGAAATTTAGGTGGGAGCGAGAGATGCTTTTTTTCATCGAGCTGCCCGCGCGGCTTTGGCCTTTTATCGTTCGGCATATGGTTTTTTCTTCGTCGTTGGGATTAGGATTTACCCTCTGCTTTGAGGAGGAGTGCAGTCAGGAGGTAAAAATGTCAAACGCGTGAATGCACGGCGCAAGGTGGAAGAGGCAAGGTGGTAGGAGCAGGTGGTACTGATGGTCTCATGGGAACTGAAAGGTGATACGTGCAGAGTAATTAATTACGTTTCCGTTGAAGCGAGGTGTGGTGCTTTTATTGTAAAAGCGAAAACGGATATAATTTTTAATTGAATCTACATAGTGAATTGCTTTGCTTTCCCATTAAACGCGGAATGTCGAAGAGACCGTTGAACCTGTCAGCACAATTAATAAAGATGACACTTAAAAAAAGGTTGGAGAGTTGTGTGTTCTTAAATTTCGGTTGACGCGCTCCGGGAGTAATAAAAGTGTCACAACGCAGATACTTAAGGATGCTGATCTTTCATTTTTTTAAGGACCCGAGTGTACGATTATAGCCGGGGGGATTGCACAAGAAGTTTAAATCGTTTTAAAGGCGTAAGTCCGAAGGCCGGGGGCTTTGAATGTTAATTGAATAAAAGGGATGAATCTTAATCCCTTTTTCATTGCGCTTATATTCGTACGGAGTAAAATTAAAGCGATATTTTACTTTTTCACTGAAGTTTAAATCTGAAAAAGAATATATTACGACGGCTAATACATGCTTTGGCTTTTGTAAAATTAATATCGGATTAACTGACTTTTCTACTTTTTCTCTTTCGCAATCAAGTAGCCAATAAAACCGAGATACAAGCAACTAAATAATAAATAAATAAACAATCTCTTCTGCATAGCTAATCAAAGCAAAACTACTAGGCCAACCCAACTTTTTGTTTTGTTCTAAAAAGTCATTTGTAACCCCGACTACTCTCGTCAAACCTAGACAGCCCGTACAATTAATTTCGTCTGTTTCTCACGGAAAATTCCTAGC